>JAABKK020059610.1:10489-29131 GCA_011634745.2 Catotricha subobsoleta
ACAGTGATGGTTATACATGGAAAATGTTGCCCTTGTAACATTTTACAACTTTACGAATAAACTGGTTGAACGTGAGCCTAAATTTTGTATTATAACAAGCCAGATCCATCATAGATATTCGTTTATGTTAAGATTTAAAAGTTTATACGAAGAATTCGTTCAGTTTTGTTAATAAAACATTTTCTAGTTCTTATTTTATTATTATTTGGATGATATAAAAATATACATATTTGCAGTTTACTTTCTTCACTTTTATATCTTTATTCATTAACTTAGGATATTTTATAAAAACATAAGAGGTTTTTTTTTTCACAAACATAAAAAGCAGAATATTTTTATTTGAAAACGACAAAGAGGATACTATTTTGACCAAAAGTCGGGATAGAGAGTGATTATATATTTAAAACACAGGGGGCTAAGCCCTTAAACCTTCTGTAAATCAGTCCACCCGCCCTCATTTCTTCTCTTTTTTTAGCACGTCATTTATATCTCTTAAATTCTGCCAACGATAAAAAGAAAATATGCAATGACTCTGGTTTAAGTACATATAATTAATAATTGCATGTCGAATATCTTTTGCAACAATGCATAGAATGACAATATAATTTAATGCGCTTCCATTGTTATTATTGATAATAATTTATTTATATATCCTTTTTATTTTCTTTGCTGAAAATAAAAAATAAAAATAAATCAATAACCGATAAATCTAATACAGTCAAGGCAGGTACTTAACATTAGTAACATTGTAAACATAATATAATTTTTCCATGTATACCGAATGAAGTGTGCAAGGTATGTTTGCTATCGGTAATCTTTATACATATTATGTATTTGAATACATACAGTTGATAATGCATATTATAATTGAAATGCCATTTTTTGTTTCCCATATAAAATATTAACGATCAAGGACTTGCATGCAGAAATCATAGCAGAAAAAAGAAAAAAAAAATACGTATATTTTAATAATAATGATCATAAATATGGTAATTATGAGAATGTAAGTACGCGATATTTTGAAAATTTCATGTAGATGGAAATTATATAAGTGGAAAATAGCTTATTAGCCATAAGGAATAACAAAAAAATAAAAAAAAAAAAAACAATAGGTAAATGCTAATTTTTAACAATATACACGTGTTAAATTTCTTATTCGTGTATTGGGGTTTCTTTTCCATGGAATAATTTATTTAGAATTTTATTTTTTTATTGTTATGTAATATGTATTAGAATTAAATTGTTTTGTTTTGTTGATTTATTTAAATGTTAACAAAATTATTGATTTTACCTAAAGTAAATATAATTTTTAGCTATTCAGTTTAATGATATTTGTTATGGAAGATTTAATTAATAACATTGATTTAATGATAAACATGAAATAGATTCTGTAAACAAATTAAGTGATTATCCAAAGTCATGTTTTTATAATTACCTAATGTAAACGTAAATGGATAAGCTGACGTCTTTTATATTAAAAAAAAAACACTTTATTGTTTTCGTAACTCTGAAAAATGCTTCCAATTTTTCTAATTTAAAAAATATATGTAGATATATATTATATTTATTCTTCAAACAAGACATATTTATAATTTCTTTCTAAAGAAGTGTTAATTACGTTTGTGAAAAAATATTTTCTAAAATAGAAATTCGTCGTAGGAAATTTATTAATTTTCATAATATTTTATCAAAAGAATTCTTTAAAAATAATACTTCGGAAAAATGAAAAAAAAAAAAAACAAAAAATCTAATTTAATGAATTTCATTCTTTTCGCTAATAAGAATTTTTTAAATAATAGATTTTAAGTCAATAGAAATTTTAATTAAAGTGAAAAAAATCGGTTGCTGTTTATTTTTCGTTTGTTCAAGCATTTTTTTTTCCGTAATATCAACAAACTAACTATAATAAGAAATTAATTGCTATTTGTATAACAAAATGAAATGATCTGTACTTGTTTTTTTGATGCGCCACTTTCATTTAATATGTACGTTAGTTAGTAGGTAAAGCTACTGAATATTATTTATATGTTGAATGATGGTTGGGCTATTAAGATACGGCTATAAAAATAATACATTGACCAAAAAATGAATTACATATCATGTCTAATGTTAATAAATGTCTATAAAAGTAAGTAACTTACTATTTTATACTATTATAAACAATATCCAACCACACCATTACAAATTATATGTAATTAAATCAGCAAAACAAAAATTAAATTCAACCAACATTTATCAAATTAAAGATTATAAACGTAAAAATTAAAAGTTCATTTATAACCGCCATATCGCCTGAAACTCGAAACATTTGTTTTATTTATATTCATAAGCGAAACCCACCCACAACGAGAAAAAAAAAATATATATATATACATATTCATTCTACTTTTATTATTGTTATTAGCATTATGTTGGTTTGGATTTGGGCTGTATGGTGTTATTAATTATTTTTTAACTATAATAGTTATTAGGGAGAAAAAAAGAACATAAAATGTTCGGTGCGTGATACGGTATTTTTCATTTTGATTACATTTGAATCCCAAGTAAATGCTCAGACGAAACAAAAAAAAAACACACACACACACAAACAAAAAAAAACCAAATTAAAACAGAACAAACATAAATATCTCTATTTTATTAGGTAGATCGGTTTGTTCATTTCGTAGGTAAGGTAGTTACAGTGGAGTAATAGCCATCCGCCGTTGTTGAAGTGTATTTAATTTATATATTTTTCTCTGGCCTTCTTTTCATATAACCATATTGTGAATTAAAATAATTGAATTCGATTGTGATTTCAAATTGTACCTTTGTGCACGTACCACTAATTGAACTTATTAAATTTAACAAAAACCAAATTATTCTAAAAATATCAACATTTTTGTATGTGTGTCATATTGAATATGTCGATATATACTTAGTAAGACTATCGCTACGTGTACTCGCTGTATATTTATATGCACCATAGAATAGGGTAATTCCGGACGTGTAATTCTGGATATTCAAAAAAAAAAAGGAAAAAAAAGAAGAAGTTATACGGACTTCGAATTCCTCTTTAATAGGATTTAATGATAATTTTATTGTACTGAACGTATGAAAAAAAGTTTTTGTTACTTTTCAGTAGCAATTTGTTTGTCGTTATAAGACACACGTGTGGTTGGTTCTGTGTGCTGAAAACTTTGTTGACAATTCAAATATCTTTACGAAAATTTAAAATAAAAGTAAATAAATAAGGCTCAGTTATCGTTTATTATTACCTATTATTAATAAAAACTTTCATTCGAATTATTTTGTGAAACATACAGTAGATGTACATGTAGTACATTGAGTAGATTTGTATTTATTTTGTAAATTAGCATTTTATATCATTTTTTTGTATCCTAAATAATAGAATACGTAGAACCAAAAATAAGCTAAATTCAAAAGGAATATCAAAACCTTATGTAAGCGACAGACGTGCTAGATTAATGAAAATGGAATTAGCTTAATTCAGAAACAATTTTTATTTTTCGTTGTCAAATAATTTGTAACTGCGTTCATTGATATCAAATACACTTTATCTTACGAAGAAAAACAAAAATTGTTCATCAATTTAGCTTAATCATCATCTGTTAATCTAGAATAATTAAGTAATTAATTTTTATTTGAATGCGTATCATCAGTGGTGGTCTGGTATTTTGGCCATGTTTAAAAAACAATCCTAGCGAAAAAAAAATAATGAAAAAAGGCACAATAATAGAAAAATCGACAAAAACACAGCATAATATGGAATATTATATCATTTCAAAATATGGTGGTTATGACATGCTTAGGCAAAAAAAAAAAAATGATTTCAATTATCGAAAATTTAGTTAAATTTTCGATAATTGAACTTTTTTTTGTACGCAATCGCTAGATTTTGAATTAGAGCGAGAGCAAAGTGCACTTGGTTTTTTTGATTTAAGACTTCCTTCAGACATTTTAACTTCTTAAACGTACCAAAAAAAAATATTGCATCTAACAATGGATTTGATACACGACTTAATTTTCGTAACAAAAAAAACTCGAGGTTAAAGAAAAGCCTATATTTTCATTAAAAAAAATTCTACGTCTTTTGGTATTTCAACCGTCAGAAACTGCCCGCTTATTCCTGAGATCCAGAAAAAAAATATTTGCCAAACCAATACTGGATTTTTTTCAAAAATAAAGTAAAAGGAAGATAGGAAATTTTACCGGAAATTAAAGAATCGGAAAATATAGACCGATTCTAAATTATTTTAACCATAAAATACATGTACTGTATGTACGTATGTATTAGTATTGTATATTGTATATAATTTTTGCAATCCGGAGTTACCCCATGTACGGTTTCTAAAAATGTTCAATACAATATTTATATAATACATATTTCATAAATTAATACTACCTAATAATAATAATAATAATAATAATAACAAAAAACAAATAAATATATAGGTTTTTTTTTTTGCTTTGCGAATGAGGCTAAAAACTTGCTATGCTTACTTTCAGATGAATGATACACCTACTCATATACATAAAACAACTTTTCGCTTTAAATATATATTTTGCATTCGAATGCGATGTAATAAGTATAGAATTCAAAAAGCAAACAAAAATATACATATGTATATATATTTATATATAGAATATAGGTGTATTATATAGAAATAAAAGAATCGCGCACACACAGAAATTATATCAGAATTTTATTTTTACTTTTTTGTTTTTATCTATTTAATTTTTTTATTTATTTGCATAGATATATAGTTATAAGAACTGAATGTATTTTGCTATACAATTTACTGTATTATTCTAAAATGCTAGTAAATAAATATTGTATAGGTAATATAAAAATACGTAACACTTAATGTAGTCATTTTATGTTTTATTGTTAAATGTTTCTCGCTTAAATCATAAAATTTATTTTAATATACATTGCTTGCTCAAAAAAGAATTGGTATATACTCGTAAATCAGTTTTGCATTAATCATAAAACAATACAAGAGTTATAATAATATTCATTTATTTACATTGTGAATTACTTAATAATAAATATTTTCCAATTAATAAGTTTTTAAATTAGTTTTAGTTGTTTTGAAATTATTATGAAAAATTAGATATGTTGTTGACTTTTTATATTAATGGCAATGCATTTTCTTTCTTTCTTTTTTATTTATTTATTTAGTTTTTTGTTTTTTTGTTTTTTTTTTTGTGTTTTTAATTTGATTGAGTAAAGTTATGGCAGAGAGTAAACTATTTAGTTATTATGTTTAAATATGTTTCGTTTGGTTGCTGTTGACATCTTTAACCAAAACAAATTTAGTATGAATTGTGGCTTTAACCTATTTACCAGTTTAAAATTACTGTAAATATTTTGGTATATTTTTGTGAAACTAATGAACATGAAAAATGTCAATTAAATAGAATTATTATTATTATTTTTCGGTTTTTAATTAGAAGAAAAATTAGCAGCCTTTAATGTTTTGAAAACAGAGAAATAATGATAATTTAAATGAAGTAATTTAAAATTATATTCTCTATACTTCTTAAGTCATATGAAAAGAAGAAAAAAAAAAGCAAGTTTAAAAGTATTTTAATTCAGTACTTTTACACTATTAATGTCATTTAATTTTGTTTAGAGAAAATCTAAAAATAAACAAAAAAAAAATCATAATAAAAAACATCTCTTATTTATTTTTTTTGAAGTGTTCCTCTTGTAAAAAGATCTCATCTCTTTTAAATAGTTTCATATTCTTAATTTGCATATAAGAAAATATAATAAGAAACTGGTACTTGGTACTGGTATCTGCACTTTTTAAAAATTATTTAACGATTTTTGTATTAATTCTTTTTTTCTCTTCTTTTTTTTTTAAAGCGATAACTAGCTATTTAATGAATTTATTTGAATGGTTTTCCTGGAATTTGTTAAACATTAGTTATAACAACTAAGACATTTAAATTCTAAATTAATTTAAAATTAAATAATTTTCAAATTTTTATAAATCATATTAGAGATTAACGGACATATTACCATTATCATACAATACAATACAATAAAGTCAATGTCAATGGAAACATAAATTTTATTCATATATAGGTATATTTATTTAATCAACATGACCGGACCTCAGCATAATACTCACTTAGATTATAAACATTGTGCAGACTCCAAAAGTCGAAACAACATCCGTGTGATCCTGGAGCGTACAGAATAGCGAATCTTTTCAAATATATATAATCTCAAATACACATTTAGTATCTTTATTGTGCTATTCAACACCACTACACATTTTATAACTAAGTTGAAGCTGATATTTAATGTATAAGGATTATTCACAAAAATAAAATCTTTTTTTATTCAATTTTTTTTGTTTTTTATTTTCTATTTTCACTTAACACAACCGCAATTTAGCATACATTTTTTTTTTTTTATCTCAAAATATTGTTATTTGAAAATGTGGTTTTATTGAACGCATCAAGTAATATCAAAATTTATTTATTTAAATAAATTTCATTTACAAAAACTAAAAAAAAGAAGAAACAAAGAAGGTGCGCTTCCTCACAGAAAAATAAGGACAAATTCTTTTTTTTTTCTCTTTTGGAATTTATCGCAGCGTGTTAAACGAAAACGATGTCGCACGCAGAAAATCTCATTAAAGACTACTACATTTTAGGCAGGATAATATGTCTGATCCCAACCAGTAGCGTTGAGTTTGTATTGAATATATTTTTTGGCGAATGTATTTGTGTGTGGAAAACGGAAAATGGATAGAATATACAAAGAAAATTGTTCTATATGTGAACAATCTCACATTTAATACAACTAAACATTTGTTACTTTAGTATTCAATTTAAGATTATGGTATGTGTTGTTTGTTCAATTTTCATATACGAATGGAAAGATGATCACATTGAATATATATATTGTATGCTGGTTACACACAAACATCTATATATAGATATATAGATATAGAAATTTTATAAAATATATCGAGGTTTATATGCAAAGCTATGTATTTATATATGTGTTTGCATGCATACGGGAACGGGCCAAATAATTTACGAGCAAATGAGATGAAAATGTTAGAAGAAAATTTGGTTGTGCTTTTTTAAATGAAGCTATACATTTTGCTAGCAGACTTCTTTAGCATTTATTTTTCTGTGATATAATTGATGCCTAAATCTAGATACTACCGTTATTTAATACATATACCTACACATAATTATATAATTTTCTATTTACACATGTATATAGGAAACATTTTGTTTTTTTTTTTTTATTTATTATTTTCGTGCAAATTTAACATGAAGGTTATATTATAAGTTAGTTACCTAATACTGTACAGAGAATTTATCTTGAATTGGAATAACCTCTTAACGGTTGATCGTACCAAAATAATATGTTTGGGCCAAAGATTTTACGTTTTAAAAATATGTAGGTATCGCTCTTATATATTTTTTCTGTACGATGAACTGTTTAGAAGCTTTTCCAATCCTCAAGATCAATATTCAAAATAAAATAACACGATGAATTTATTTTGAGAATGGAAATATATCTTCTAAACAGTTTATCGTACAGAAGAAATATCTAAGACCGATCTCTACATCTTTTTTAGACGCGCAACTTTGCCCTATAAATTTTATATTGGTACGATCAACCGTTCAGAAGATATTCCAAATATCAAGATACACTCTCACGATAAAATGTGTAGTGTGATACCACTATATGTGTTAATATTATGAATATATAAAAATGTAATAGTAGTAAACATGTGGTGCAGGAAGAATGAAAGTATAAAAATCCGCACAGGCTTTATATAATTAAGCTCTAATATGGAAAAGTTTAGGCAATTTCATTTAATTATTCTTTATTTGAAATCATCAAAATTTAATTAAAGTTCGGATGGCTCCAGGGATTCCGAAAATTGATCAAACATCAACCAAGTAAAAAGTGTAAAAAATAAAATAAAGAGTAATTTGCTTGAATTTGTTATGAAGTGCTAAGTACAATACTAATTCCTAACAAAAAAAATATATATATTTATAAAAAAAACTTACGACATTCAAATTATGTCTCAGACCAATTCATTGAAATCCCTTTCATTAAAACTTTCTTCTCAATTTTACATAAACAAAACAAAAAAATAACAAATAAAATAATGGTGAAAGTTCTGACTGTCGATGAACTGTAATAATGATTCACCGAAAAATATTTGATAAAATTTTGTCACTTAGAATTTAAAACTACTTAACTCCTTATGAGTATGTAATATAGGCATAACTTTTATAGATAAATATATTTATACCCAACAGATAAAGATGAGGAATGAAATTATCATTTACTTATGTTATATTTGCAAACTATAGAGAATAGAAAACAAATCAAAGAAATGTACCCAGAAAAATAAATTGATGAATTTAAATAAAATTACGAATGTAAATAGGGAACCCACTTTTATTCTTTTATCATGCAAGAATCTACTTAAATAATGTTTTCGAAAAATAAAAGTTTGTTTTTGAAAAAAAGTTTGACGAATCATAAGAACGGAAAACGTAAATACATGGGCTACAGAATTCTTTTCTTTTTTTTGTGTTCTTACTGTTCATCTGCATTATGTAAAATATAATATTATGTGCCGATTTCTTTATCTTCATCTTTTCTATTTCTATATACCATCTTGATACTAATAATAATGTTCAACAATTATTCGTGCTGTTTGCGTTGCGTATTTGTAAAAAAAAAAAACGAATAAGAATAAAAACGATTCAGGATACCAATACAATCCATTTTGACGATTGTGCACAAGAGGTTAAATATCTATTGTTATATATGCTACTGCGTACAATGTTTTATTTATTGCGACTGTGAGTAAGTAAAAGTGTGGATATTTCTATAGATATACCTTTTGTTATCCAGGGCGAAGTGTCGTGTGATGTCAAGGTTCTAGACTCTCAAAAATAAACATTTCTTCGTTTTTGTTTTAGGAAGGCTAATAAAATACAGCCAACTGCCTACTGTTATTTACTTTGTACATTGTACGGATGGCACCCAAACACCAATGTCTATATATGTTTATAGTACTTACGTAATTCCTAAAAATATTTTGTGGGAACAATTTATTTTTATTATTAATTTCTCTTTTGTTATTATTTTTAGTTGTGTAGCTCTGATTAAAAGATAGAATTATTATAGCGAATTAGATCGTTTTATATGCAATTGAAACCTAATTACTATATATTTGTTAGATGTAGGCGAACGGGGAATATGATGCTTATTAATTATATTTATCATATATTTGGTAATTTTATCGATATATTCGTACGTCCGTGTATATATTTTTTTTCTTTGGAAGATGATAATCTATGTATGTATATATAAAACCAATCATAATGGATGCTAAAAATGTCTCGATTAGGTTCAACTTTTTCTCAACCCAACATTATTTATACTGAATATGCTCGATAAAATAAGGTGTGATGATTTCTCATTCTTCACATTTTTCCTTATAGTTTAGAAAAAAACTGCAATTCATCTCAACTTACTGTTGTGAGTACTATGAAAGTTCAACTCACACTGCCCAATAATGGTTAATTATAAAACTTTTGTGTTACGAAATCCGTGAGATAATCCAATGTGTCTAATGTGCAATACCTGAAATATATCGTATGTTTATGTCAATAGATAAATAACGTTAATTTTCTTTGCCAACCATCATAATTTGAAATACGTTATTTATAAAATAAAACTCATTAAAACATTGGATAAATTTCTTAACTTTAGCAACTATATTCTGTTTTTCTGTACATTGAATAGAAGTGTTTAATATTCTATCCTCTATTTGTATCTAATTGAAAGCGGTTTCCGCTTCAATTACACTATAAACATTAAACTAGTTCAATAGATTTTATAATTGGCTATAGTCTTCTCCTTATACAAAATAGATAAATAGGAAAAGAAATTGAAAATTGATTATTAATTTATGTGGTTACCTTATTTTAAATAGAATAAGATCAAGGCAAGCCATTAATAAGAAAAGCAAAAAAAAAAAATTAGATGATCTATTTAGTGAAAGATATGCAAGTATAATTACATGATAAAGATATACGCTAAATGGAAATTATTTAATCCCAATTGAGGAAATTCATATTGTCATGAGCTGGTGTAATCAATCCAAATAAATAGGAATTCCACCTTTATAAAAGAAATTCTTGACAATAAAATATAAAAGTCTGTTTTGTTACAAGATTATAATATATTATATGTATGTAGTTATAAATATTCTTCTTTCGTTTTTGGTAATTTTCTGCGCAGCAAACATGAGTATATTCTAGTAATATCATCATTTTATGTTTACCTTCAGTTTATAGTACATTTATATATATATATATAATGTATATATATTATATATAAAATACATATAGGTTATATGCCTCAGTAGTATCTATCTATTCTAACTCATCGTAAAAGCACATAATATTAATATATATAAAAGGAGAAGATGAGCTTGTCTATCGCACAAGTTCAGTTAACATACAGAGCAATAATATTATAGATATTCAGGTTGTGCTGGACAGATAAATGGGAACCTAGAGAGAAAAGAGAGGTCGATAGGTCATGGAAAATGATGACGAAAATATTTAGGAGAAAAATTTCCTTAACAAATAAAATTTATTTTACTATAGAAATACATTATAGGTATACGTATATTATATGTACAAAAGAAATTTTGTATAATAGATTAGATGAAACAAAAAAAAAATGTTGGTTCATTTATTAGTTTTATTATAAAATTTTTACTTAACTTTGGATATTAATATGGTTTCAGTTTTGGCTAATGACCTAATCGATTTTCCAGATATATGTAATGTTAAGTATGAAAATATCTACTATAATTAATTACGTGACATAATGTACTATTAATACTACTGACTCTTCAGCAAGGATTCGTTGTTAAATGTTGTAATTAAGATGGATGTTATTAGATAAAATAAAACAAAACAAAAAATAAATACAATTAAATAATCGTTTACAACATTTCTAAGTAGAGAAAAACCATTCACATGACAATTGTGTAGAGTTGACAATTCTTTATGATATATTGTTTTATATTTTTTGATATATTTTATATCATTTTTTTTTTTTTAATTTCTTTTTGGGCATTATATTTTCTATTAGAAATTTATATTTTATTTGACAAGAGACAAGCTGTCAATTAGAGTGGATCGATTTTTTTTTCATACCTTCTACCATAATTTTCTGAGTTGCAATTGGTCTCATTGTATAAAAGATTTTTGGAAATAAATGAGACATTCAATGGGCTGTAGCGAGCCAGAACGTAGAAAGAATATCGCAACTTTTAATAAATTAATATCCATAGTTTTCGCAAATATAAGTATAACAGAGATGGCCAAATTATTTTTACATAATTACTCACATAATTACATAATACAAACGAATTTTGCATATGTTTTAATGAATGATGTTTATTTTGTTTATCGGTTAATCCAATTTTCTTTATAATTATTTTTTATTTTACGACCTTTCGATGTATATTCAACATCATTCTCAGGTACAAAAAAAAATTATAATGTAAACAAAAAGCATAAACCAAAATAAATTCAAATTGACACCAAAACCCTAGCGGAAATATTTTTTATAAAAAGGTAAAATTTACCGTAGTTATGCATGCCGATATGGTAATGTGAGGATTATGATATAATGGTATGCAATAAAATATTTTTGGAAAAAAAATATACGTAAATACATAATCATGGCAATATTTGACAATATTATCGTATTTTGGTCACCCAATTCAAGTACTAATTCGATATTATACAACTTAACTTCATTGATCTCTAGACTGCTTTCATAACCACTATGTTATCTCGGAATAATATTTAACAATATTTTGGTTATCAATACTTAAAATTTAATATGACAAAACAAATTGTGCTATATTATTATTTTAATTTATTTAATTTTAATCAGTGTCGTACTGCTGGATCTTGGCACTATAGGAAGAATTTTATAAAAAAAACTATCCATGAAATTTTTTTTAAGCATAAAATAAAGCCTTTACTTACCACGTTTTTTTCGTATGCAATAAAAACGAGAAAGATAGGAATCGATATGGCCCCCTTTCGATTTGGTCTCCTGTTGAAAAAATTTCGCCGCTCTAGACCTAGGCGTATTAACCTGATCTTCACGGGCCTGATTTTTGTAATATTAAAAAATGACAATATAATTTAAAATGAAAAAATATGCTATGATTTCAGAATAAATTTATCGGAATGAAAATTTCTAAAGTTCGACAAAATTTGCCTTGCATTTGAAATTAACAAAACTAAAATAGGTAATACCAAACTATCTCATGATAATTACATAATGATTACGACATTTTTCAATAAAATATTTCCGCTAGGGAAACAAGCTACCAAAAACATGTGGTCGAAAAAAAAGGAGGCAGTACCACCCGAAAAACCAAAAATCGAAAAAATAAAATTAGATCCCAAGACAAAAAAAAACGAAATATTATTATATTATTTTGGTATATCGACCATCAAAATCCGCCCGGCAAATCCAAAGGTCCAGAAAAAAACAAAAATAATCTCAAACCAATAGAGTTAGTTGATTTATTTTTCAAAAAAAAAAAATTAAGTAAAATAATAATAAAAAAAATTGAATAAACCCACAAACAAAATAAAATTTTAAAGACAAGGAGTTCAAACTTGTTTGTTTAAACACACAAAAAATAACTATATTCAGTACCTTATACATAATGTCGATATGCGAATTAACAAATAATTATAAAAAGTCGATTCACCCTGTTAATGAATTTATACACTGATTTCTCATCGAAAAAGAATATTCTGCATCTATGACCATCACTAAAAAAAAATCCTAAAATCCTAAAATCCATCCACTAAACAGAGAAAAAAGGAAAAGAAAATATCGCTAATCCAAATTAATTTTATTTTTTTAAGTGAAACAAAATAAGATTGCATTAGTATATACGAAAAGCTTTTCATACTTTATTTATTTCATATAATTTTTTTTTTTTAAATTTGGTATAAAGTGTTGTCCGCACATTTCTGTAAATAAATTAAATTAAATCACCCGAAGGAACAATCTTTAATTTTAAGAATATATAAATAAAATAATCAATATTTCTCGTCCAAACTTATTATCGTTAAAATTTTCAAATAGTAAATACCTAGCAAAACATAAATGATTTTTTGAAGAGGTTAAATGCCTATTTCTTAGATTTTTCATTATATTACATTATTCGGTGCTGGTATATATTTTTCGTATTTAGGTCAAATTATTATAGAATAGTTGGGTAACCTTTTAGTCCAAAAGAACAAATATTTTTTTCAGGCTAAACTATCGGTTATAATACATTTAAATACATGTATTGTATCTATAGAAAATATAATCTACATCGATTCTCCTCATATCAGGAAAATACCTAATATCTAATATGCTTATAGTGTATATTGAATGTATAAAATGTCTTGTCGTTATGATATAGTTTTGCTATTGTGTCAATTGAAAGACTTTTGTCATTTTATTGATAATATTTACCATGAATAGTATCGAATCATAAAGGGCTTTTGGTTTGAAAATGGAAAATATCATTTATGTATGCCTGGGAGTAGATTTCGTTTTTATACAATTTTATAAAACCCATAATGATATTTTGAATGAAACGATAAAGCGATAAAATGATAAAAGAAATCTTTCTGATAGGTATTTAATTCTTTGCATTTTTATAAATTTCTTATTTTACCTCCTTTTTTTATTTTTGGGCATACAAAGAGGAAAAAGGGGAAAATCAATTTATGACGTCACATCGTTGTGACCTGGGAATAAAGGGGGACTGTTTGCATTTGTGAGCAAGAGCATCATTCTAAACCAAATTATATAATATTTTACTAAATATATATAAAGGTAACACGTACAAGCCATTATGTTAGGTATAATGGTATATAAATGCCTCTCATTTTAACATTTAACTATGGAAATGCAGTGCGCGCGTTTTCAATTTTCAATCTTCAATCAACTGTATCTTTTTATTATAAAGCTTAGTATGTATTGTGTTTGTATTGGTTTTTTTTTATATTTTATCAAATGATATTATTGTGTACAGTTTCATTATGGTATTGTGTCTATTAAAAGACATGTTGCGGTAGGCATCGATATTGTCCAGTCAAAATTGATACACTAACATTTTTATTGCACTGAAATTTTATAGTGAAATATTTTTCCAATATGTTGGTTGATTGCATTCAATATATAATTTTGTATAACGTTTTATATTTTATTAATCTAAATTTAAGCGGGTAGCTATTTTGTAGAACTTCATTATAAATACATAAATGAACGATATTTATTTTGCGGTATTTTAATCAAATTTATTTAATTGCTACTTTCATTGTTATTTATTTCTTTGAAACTTAACACTATATGGGATTCAAATTACTTGAAAATTTTGACAACCTATTAGAGTGAAATCTCTCTAAAGGTATCTTATGCCATTTTCGTGTGATTTTTAGAGTTAAATTCATGAGTACATTTATGAAAATAAATAAGTACCTATACAGGGTGTCCCAGAATGAATAGCCTAAACTTATGGGGCGTGTTCCTGGGGTCATTCATTCTAAGTCGAAAATATAATTATTTTTTTTCCGAATTCGGAGTATTTTCGGAGTTACAGCCATTTGAAGTCAGATTCGGACATATTTTGAAATGCTCACAACTTCTACAAATCGTAACCAATCTCAACGTTTGTAGGCTTATTAAAAAGCTTTTTAAATAAGATAAATAAAATATTAAATAAGTTTTTTGTCTAAAGTGCATATTTTTCGAGTGATAATTAAATTAAAAATGCATTGCATTATCGAGCACTGTTGTTGCTGCATGTGCCCAATAAAATAGAAAATAACTCTAGACGTATAGTTTTTAGACAAAAAACTTATTTAATAATTTATTTAACTTATTTAATAGCCTTTTTACCGAGCCTACAAACGTTAAGATTAGTTAATATTTGTAGAAGTTATGAGCATTTCAAAATAGTCCTATTTTCGTTTTAAATGGCTGTAAATCTGAATTAAGTCCTAAACCGTAACTTCTACAAATGTTAACTAATCTTAACGCTCGGTAGAAAGGTTATTAAATAAACTAAATAAAATATTAAATAAGTTTTTTTGTCTAAAAAGCATACTTCTCACACTTTATACAAAAAACCTTTCCAACGAGCCCACAAACGTTGGTTACGATTTGTAGAAGTTGTGAGCATTTCAAAATGTGTCCTAATCTGACTTCAAATGGCTGTAACTCCGAAAATATTCCGAATTCGGATTTTTTTTTTTTTTATTTTCGACTTAGAATGACCCCAGGAATACGCCCCCATAAGTTTGGGCTATTCATTCTGGGACACTCTGTATATTGAAAACCGAACTTTTATTTTATGGTCCATTAAGAAAGATTTTACTGTATAACGGCGTAGATTAGAACTCTTATTTACTTGGTAGAGGACCGCATGGTAGTATACTTACCAAACTACCAAGCATAATATTCATGATTATTTTCATCTCTGTTCGGAATATGGATAGAATTCTATTAAATGTAAATTATGGAATGATCTCCTGGAATGGAAGATTTACTTAATTAGCGTTATGTGAATTAATACTTAAATATAATTTTTCCATTTATTTAAAATAAATAAATAAATAAACTAATAATTTGTTACTAAATTATAATATTATAAATTAATTATATAAAGTTAATTTTCATTCTCTTTTATCGATATTATATTCAATTCAATCTATGCTACATATGTACTTACAATACACACTGTTCAGTTTGTTCAATATTTTAAATATATATATTATATGAAATATGACAAGTTATAACAGCTTATAATTTTATAAAACTTTTTTGAAGCAAAACAACAAAGAGAAAAAAAAAAAAAAAAAAAAAAAAAAACTTTTCGCAGACATAGTAGATGTTGTATTTCGTTTAATATTAATATTAATATTAATTATAAGATATATGTATAAGTAACTATAATCCAAAATGTCTACATCGACATTCATCTACACACATTTATATTTATATAAATTTATATAGTTAATGATTGGTATACCGAACGATTTTATAGGCGAATTATAATTAATAACATGTAAAAATTTTATCAAAATCAAAATATATTCTGAGAATTAATGACAGATATAATAAATAGGCGGTATATTTAAAATATGATACATTTGATTTAATAATTTTTGCGATAGAGTATAATATAATATTAAAATGAGTTTTCATGTATATCTATTGACACGATTCTAGATTAAAAGTTATATTATTATATCAAGACAGACATATACATAAGTAATTATAAACACTTGTATGAAATATGGATACAATATATATTTTTTCATATTTTCCTTTAATTTGAATATACGTAACCGGAAAAGTTTGAAGTCAATTTTCATAATTAACTTTGTAGAAACAATTCAATTTTATTTTCAGTTTATACATAAATTAGAAACTAATTATTAATTGGCAAAATTTCATTAAAATTAAATTGATAGCGTTTTTTGTTGAGAAAAAAAAAAGTTGTGAAAGAAGTTTTAGAAATAATTTCGTCAAGAAATAAATTTTAGTTTTGTTGGGATACTAAAAGCTGTGTGGCAACGCCACACTTATAAAAAAAAAAAACAAAAAACCTAAAAACGATCGTTATAAACTTCTTCCATCAGTGTTAGCTTTTTGTTTTGTTACCAACATAATTATATATTTCAGAATTTTGTTTATTTATTTCATTTTTTCTCATCACCGGTCTTGACGTTGGTGTTGTGTATTTCTTTTATTTATTTTTTTCATTCTAATTCTGCAGAAATATATTTTTGTGCATTAAGATATTAGATATTAATTAAACTTAAACTTGTTTGTTTCCAATGTTGCATCATAAATAAGGCGAAATTCTTGTAATAATTTCTTATAATAAATCTTATGTTATAATGTTATAAACCCTATGCCAAAATTATATTCCAATTAGTTTAAGTAATTATATATGCATAATTAATGGTTTTTGAATATATTTTACATGTAGGTAGTAATCATCATTTATTGTATACACATTATTGTCTGTTCCATATAAATAGACCAACGGTTTATTTTTTGAATTTGTATTCAGCAATGGTCATTGGTTGATATTTTCAGGGTTGACTTATTACTCATGTCATATTTATTATTTAGGTTATGTCGATTATACTTATAGACAGCCATGCATAAAACCGTTGGTCTCTTTTTATGGAATAGACTATAGGCTAACTCGTTTTTTGTATGAGAGTTCCAAAAATTTCGATTTTGTTAGCTTCAAAAGCGTTTTCAGGTGTGAATGAACCAAGCCTAAAAATAAAAAAACAAACACAAATACTCAAAATCAAAATTTCAACTGGCTGTGCCCGCGCGCGGTGATCAGATGTTAATAAATTTAAACCAATAAATTAAAAATAGTCTTTTTAAGTTCAATCACACCTGAAAATGTTTTTGGAGGTAATAAAAACAAAAATTTTGAGAAACAAACCATCCTAATACACATAAAATCACAAAAATGACAATATTGAATAAGACGACATTGTACCCAGAACAGAATTAAATAGAATACCATAAATATAATTGAATCTGCATTGTTTAAGTAAGATATTTATTCCTAGAAAACAAGAAAAAATATATAAATTTTAAACTCATATTTCGTTCACGTTTAATCAACAACGAAACGAGAGATGTACATCATTCAATTTCATTAGACTACATATTTTCTATAATACCAGTAGACGTGTTTAATGTTGAACGTTGATGCTCAGAGATAAACTGTGCAAGCAGAAAATAAATACGAAATTAAACTAATACTTATTTGTATTGCACTCTGATTTTAAATGGATGTCTCCTATTTGAAAAGCTGCTTTCTCAAAAAAAAAATAAAAAAAAAAACAACAACATCTTTGTATAGAAAAGATAAAATAAAATATATAATGCAAAAATGCATTGAAGGTATTCTCTTGTTGCCGCAAAATTATATTATACAAGTTAGTTATAGTTATATAGAATTTATAGTGTTTTAGATAATCTTGCATCGAGTTGTGCTAAGTCAGTTGTAAAAAGACGTTGAGTCTGCGCGGACGGGAATAAGAATATTATCAGAATTGTGTTGTGTTAGATAAAAATATAAAGACTTTTAAATATTCGTATACCGGACCGACAGAGAGACTCAAAATAAATTTTATAAATTTTTTGTTTTGTTTTCTTTGATAATTTTGTGTGTCTTCTTCATTTTGATGCAATTTCTTTTTATTGTAATGAATGTAAGAAAATTTTAATATTTAAGTATTGCGATTTAATATCAGATTTTTTTTTTTATTGGATTATAGCATTTGCTTTGGTATTACTTATGATAATAGTAAAAAAAAAACTTAATTACGAATAAGTTTATAAAGTGACCTGCTGATTTAATTCAGAATCACATTTTTCATTTTACTTTTAACAATTTTAAAATAATTTATGAACATAATATGCAATAAATGGCCGATAATATTTCTTCTTTAAAATTTATTTGATCGCTTTTCTATATCTAAATTATT
>JAABKK020059620.1:9530-20439 GCA_011634745.2 Catotricha subobsoleta
GTTGACAAGAGTGTTTGTACGAAATCATTTTTATTTTGAAGATGTGAATGGTTCGCTTATACAGGTTTCACTGTATTACTTTTTATTATAGAAAAATAATAAATTTCATCTCATTACAATTGCTATTATTTCTGAAATATTTGCTGCTTATGTCATATAAAAGTATTGAAAGTACAATTTCTTTGTGTGTTGAAATGCCGACAAATATACAAAAGGTCCGATAGAAAATCAGTTTTTAAGTTAAGAAAAGAAATGATAAATATTTATAGAAACGATGAACAATAATGTCAATTATGCATTCTGAATCACGAAACTATTTCAAAATTTCATGTGTATTTACGTCCAATGAAGCAAGGCAGCATTTACTTGAAACTATTTCATAATTTGTATATTTTATTTTCGAAAAATTGTTTCTATGTTAATTATGATTTTAATTTCATTTTGAAACATATGAGTACACGACACGCATTATATTCGATATCTTATTCTCAGACACACAAAGCAAATTAATGAAACATAGAAGAAAGAAAAACCCATAATCGTGCATTATTTACTTTTACTGCACATGTAATTTTTTTATGCGAATCCCACAAACCTAATCTGATTTTTTAATTACACTCCCATGCAATCTGCAATAAAACTATAAAAATTTATCTAAACTTTAAAACACAATCTCTCTTATAAAATAGTTTTCCATTATAACCATTTTCGTATATGCAATATAAGTATTATAACCATTTCGTATCAAAATATGCTGTATAAATAAATATAAATAAACAATAAATGTGGCGGTGTGTTACTTTTGCTTATTTCACTAAACTGAATGGATATTTCACTAAAATCTGAATGGATAAAATATCTTCGCGTTATATTTCGCATAAGTATATTATATCTAAATTACAATTTACAGAAACAACATTTATAAAATGGAAACGATGAAAACAAAAATAAATAGAAATAAATATAAATTTATAAACAAATTTATTTACCATATTATATACAGTTGGCTGAGAATTGGTACCTATTTTTATAGAGTGGTACTTACTATAATAATGTCTCATATAAGACTTGGCTGGATGGTGCGGTGCGATGGGGCTGACTATTGTGTTGAAAATTTGTTTTGTTTTCTTTTTGCTCTGTGTTTCATATCGTTATTTTATTTTCTTTTTCTTTATATCCATATATTTTATTTTTTTTTCGTTTTATTCATTATTCAAAATCAAAAACAATAGAGTTCACATTACATGATTTCGTATTCTATTTAGGTACAAGTATATTTCATTCTGTAGGTAAATCGTTACAATGGTAATATCATACCATGTAGGTTAATTTGTAATTTACTTTTATAAATAAATATACACACAAACCAGTACCAGTTGCGGTCGGGAAAAATTTGAAATAGAAATTTTCTCACTTGATTAAAGTTCATTTGAAATATATACATAACGAGGTTTAGATTTTGTTTATTTATTTTGTATTTTTATTTATTTGTATTTATTTTTTCATCATTTGTACAATCTAACAATACATTATAATGAAATTGTATTAGCGTTTTGCCTGCTTGATTTTAATACCTTTTTTTTATGCGGTTTTATATCATTTTAAGAAATTAAATATTGAAGAAATGTAAATAGAAATAAGTTGTAAATAATTAAACATGTAAATGCATTTTAAATCGCCACATGTTTTTCGGTATTTTCATTTTAATTTTTATAACAATTTTATATTTACCAAAAAAAAAAAGAAAAAAATTAAATAAAAAAATGGTTTTGTTACTTTTGAAACTGGGTAGCATTTATATTCATGCAGCTAGCACATTCGGCTTGACATTATGAACTGGAAACCAATTTCTACTTTTACTTGGTGCTGTTAATAGTGTCGTGTAGAGATAAATTTAATTTGTTATTAAAAAAAATTAAAAGCATAATTAAATTTTAATGTGAATTTAGTTTAACAAAAAAAATCTTACGAAACGACATATAATAGCAAACATATTTTTAAATATTTTGTGTGCTGTTGAAAAGTAAATATTAAAAAATAGAAATATAATTAAATAAAAGAAAGGATTAAATTATTTAGAAGGCCGTATATACAGCATGATACCACAAACTTAAGGTTTTTTGTTTTTTTTTTTAAAAATACTTTTAGCTCCAAAAGAGCCGAAATGTAGAAAATAAAAATGCAGCATAAGTACATTTTATAAATAAATGGCCATTTAATTTTAAACACTTTCATTAAAAGTGACAAAATTTATAAAATGATCCTAAGTAAGTAATATAAATTTAATTATGTTTATGAAATCATCAGAAATCTAAACATTATTTTATTATTTATAAATTAAATGGGAAATATTTATTCTACCACAATAAGTAAAAACAATCCCAATATTCGGTAAAAATAGTCCAAGTTTTGAGTAAAAAAAAAACGACTTTCTTGATTAATTTGTTTCCCCCGCCAGGATCTCACTGTGGATATTCGTCCATCTCTTGATTATAATCCTCCCATTATGTCCAAGTCTCGTCCAAGTAATCCGTAGTTTTTTATTTATCGAAAATTTAACAGAACATTGGAACTAACAATTAGCTTTTATTTGAAATTTGGACAGTGGAAATTTTTCTTCAAAAGTTACATTTCAGTTAATTATTTTACCTGTCAAATCAATGCTCAGCACCTTAATTCTATTCTATTAGAATAAAGAATTAAACTGCAAAAAAAAAGACAAGCTTAAATTTTTTTTTCTGATTTTAAGGTCACTTTTTATTCAATTTAAATCAAAACCCACCGATTTAAAATGTGTCTGTGAGTCAATTTGTCCTCTTCAAGAACTAAATAAATTAATTAATAATAAATTAAATTTCATTGGAATTGGATTTCAATGCGCTTGAAATAAATAAAAATAAAAAAAAATAAATTAAATATCAGCGAAAGTAACTACTATTTGACAATACACAATTGTGTTCCAGTGCAGTAAAATAAATTCCACAAAAATGAATACATAATTATATTTCTACCATTTTAAAATCTTAAAAACGAAAACAATTCAATAATACACTTATATTTTATGAAATGCAACTGACAAGAATGTTAAATACATAAAATAATTGCGCCATCGTTTTTTTTTTTAAATAATAATATAATATTATCGATATTATATTTTATAATTTAATTATAAATTGTTTATATTTACATATTATAGAAAATAGGTGAGTCATTGTTTTACGTTGTGTATAAAATTTATATAAATCATGAGTAATATTTTAATTGAATTTTAGAATTGAATAAACAAACCTTTCGATTGTTTAACTACTCTTATTTTTCTAATAAATTTTCTTAATACCTAAAATAATCCATTTAAAAATAAAAAACTATAATGCCTTCAATAATATTTATAAAACAATTTCACTTAATGATAAATAACCTCTGATTTATTTGTGAAACTGTGAGACTTTGTGACTGCGAAAGAAATCAAAAGCAAAATATTATGCAATGAAAAAGATGACTGCTTGATTTTATTGGAAATATCAATAATTGAAATTCATAGAAATATTTTAAGAAATTTATGAATAGTTTTTTCGATGCAATGTGAATTTATATTATAATAAACTCTGTTATAGAATTTTTACATTATACACAATTCATTTTCTAATAAAGCCATTAAACATATGCGTAATACAATATTTCATATATGAGTTTGAGTATGAGTGTTGTTCCATAAAGTAATTAATTGTAATATTGCATATAGTTTAATTTATATGTGAACAAAAAAAAATGTAAGTTATTATGCGTGCATTTACATTAAAATTGTATAATTTAATTAATTTTATTTACATTAATACAAAATACAATATATTTATCACAATCACGCGCATTCAATACAAATTTACAAATTCACTTAGAAAACAATATAATAATTATTTATTATACCTATTTTATTTTTTTTCCATTTAATTATATAAGTGGTCGTGGCTGCCTTCACTTATCATATTGGCTGTGAGATAATGTATTTATTACATGGACTTTCGATGCCAATTTAGATAATAAACTATTTAATTGTGATAACAAAAAGATTGAAATGTATTTTTAGTGGAGGTGCATACGCATATATAGTGCACTAATTGTGTGGATGTGTCTAGCAAATATTTTATATAAAAAGTAATTTTCTTCTTTTTTTCACTATTTGCTAATATGTATACGATTTCTTGCATTAAAATGTTTTCTGTTGATGTTTTAATTATAGATGATGGCAATTAACTGGCAAAATTTATAAATATAAATTCCAGCCGGAAAAGTCCATAAATCGTATCACAATCATGCATCACATCGAATGTTTTTTTTTTTTGTTTTTATTAAATTATGAGCTCATAAAGTAATACAGATTAAGGATTAGTATTCCATTTATAATATAATAGAAAACATGTAAAAAAATTATGTTTGAATTTAAGATAACTAAATTAAAAAAAAAACGTAACAAGTTAAGATACAATAATAAATGTGTCAGAGATAAATATGTTGGGTGTGAACAATAAACAAATAGACGTTTGGTTTCTTTTTTTTTTTTTAAAAATAATTTTTATTATAGTTAAAAGTAAGGTTTTTTTCCATTAGCGTATCGGTGTACAATTTCTGTACACCCGCAACAACTACGCTGATTTCAATTCGATGATTAATTCGACATACCTTTAAGCAGTGAGATAGATAGATATTTAAGAATAGAAACAAGTTTACACTGAAATAGAAACTTTATATTGTTAATTTATTGAAATTGATATTTCTTTATAATAAATTGCATACATTTTGGAGTTTAGAATTTGATATTGTGGTTAATTTATGAATTTTTTGGCGACTTTGTAACTTTTAGCTTAAATGTCGAATACTGTTTAAAAACAACTTTTTCGCTCCTTCAATTTTGTCAAACTTTAAGACAATAATATTTGGTAGCTTATGAAGGTTTTGCTATTTCAACATGACACCCTGGTAGAAAATAGCATTTTTCTTACCTTAAAATTTGTCTGAGTGTGTTCACACTCATCATTTTAAGAAATGAAGAAAAAAAACATTTCAAAAATATAATTTCTCATCGAAATCATACTGCAAAGTTTCTTTCGAAATGCACAAAACCCCTAAGGACAAGACAAAATTGTCTGTGATCGCGATGGAAGGTTTAACGACAAAACAACGAGCATAAGATTTTAACTAAAGACATGCTTATCATCTAAATGTCTTAAGTATATTATGCATGAAAAATGTATATTCAAATAATAATCATTAACAAAACAAAGAATAAAATAGCAAAACCAAAGATGTGCGCCAATCATTATTAAAATAATATATAATCAAATTACTGTTTAATTTTATTATATGAATTGCTTGTTAGGTCTCTATAAACAAAACACATATAAATTATATGATATTTAGGAAGAAAACAAAAAAGAATTTGCCATAAGGTAAATTCGTAAATAATATCTATTTAGATGTACTTAAATGAAACAATGTTTTAAAAAAAATAAAAAAATAATGTTAAAAATTATCATCATTATTACAAAGTAGATAGACATCTACTTATATATATAGATATACTCCATAACTTTCTCTTATAAAAGAGAAGAAAAAAAAATAACAAAGCTTAACGGTTTTAATAATTTTGGATTTCATAAAACAAAAAAGAAACAAGAAACAAAAAATAAAAAAAACTATAGCATAAACCGTCTGATTTCAGGTGAATGAACGTGCAACATTTTATAATAATGATACTTAGTTTTTGGTTATATAAACATAGTTTCGAAGTGCATTTACGCGGTATTTCATAAAATTTTAGTTCATTAAGAATGTCTTTAACCTCGCGCGGTTCATAATAACGGTGATTAATTAAAACAGTTTTCATTACCATACCAAATTTATCGAATATAATATTTTTGCAATGGCAATGGTAATTGAATTATAAATGAAATAAATAAAATCGTCGCATTTCTAATTGATTTTGTGATCCATTTAAAATCAGCATGACCCACACAAAAATCATGTGAAAACAAATAAGTTTTACGCCTTTATTTACCATACAAATAATTTTAATAGTGAAATTATTTTTATTGAAAAATGACGTAGGCATTTAAAACTGTATTAACTTTTTATTTACTTTATTATTATTTGATTTAATTTTATCGATTTTACAATTTACATGCACGAGACTCAATAGCAGTAAAATTTAATTGAGAATTGAAATACTGATCTCCAGATTATAATACTTACTTATTACTTTCCACTCGAGTCATATTTAAATTGTCGCATTGATATATGTACATTGAACATTGTACATATATATATAATAGATGAGAAGTAAAAGGTTTACTTTTTGTGTAATTAAATATTTGCAAATAGTATATTAAGAAACATATGATAGAATAACGAATAAAGTGTTATTTTTTTTTTTAACAAAAGTTCTCACATTAATTGTAAAGATGTGAATGC
Organism: Catotricha subobsoleta; assembly: GCA_011634745.2. Taxonomy (NCBI): domain Eukaryota; kingdom Metazoa; phylum Arthropoda; class Insecta; order Diptera; family Cecidomyiidae; genus Catotricha; species Catotricha subobsoleta. Next base: position 15,996 of record JAABKK020059620.1, read on the forward strand.
TACGAACAAATATCGATTCATCATCGCTGGTGCTTAGTTGTCATCAGTTAAAAATCACATATTCCGATAAGAAAAAAGAAGATGTGTCACTAATATTCAATATTATCTTCCTTCACATTTCGTCTAATTACAACTTTCCGTTCTTATCTATCTTAAGCCATTCGGAAATGGTTTTAAAGGTAAACATTTAAAGAGATTGCACATTCATTAAGTCCAACGATTTTTCCAAATTCTATTTTTTCATAGCAGCTTAGCTCAACTACTTATGTTCCGCAATTGTAATTAAAGTCGAATCGTTTCAGTAACATTTCGTGCATCTTTCTAAATTTGAATAAATCATACATACTATGACTAGCTAATCATTACATGTCTCTTCAATTCATCTGAGACATCATTTTTATATAATATAAATCATGACTATAACGGTGCCAAATTCACTATGAAAATATATTAATTGCTTTTAAGCGAAATCTTTTCTTAAATATTGAACAGTTTAAGATTTATAAAAAAAAAAAGAAGAAAAAAATTTAATATTTAAAAAAGTTTCACTTTAAAAAGTTTCTTATTTTAGCAATGACCGTTTTCCAATTTTCTTTTTTTAAAACAATAGCAACAAAAAACCTAATGTTCATACAATGGAGACGGAGAGTAACGTGAAAATTTTTTGTTTGTAAATCACATTCACCGCATCGCAGTTGAAAAAAAAAATATCAATAATAACCAATAAAAATTTCAAATTTTCCTCGCCAATATTGACTAAATAAAATACGATTATTATATGACTTTGGCCTAAATTTTAAAAGATACGTACGAAAAAAAAAACCTAAATAAATATTGCGGTTTTTATAAAAAAAATACCAAAAAAATTTTTTCATTCTTCATATTAATAAGTATTCAAAATAAACTGTTAGAATTTGAATGCTGATACACGAAAGTTATTAAAATTTAAAAACCAGATACAAACTCTACAACAACAACAATAAAGCAAATTAATTTTTTTTTATGCTTATCGACACAGCCAGCATATACCTACTTACATTCTGATTTCTTTACTTTATTATTGTTATGAATGGTAAAATATTTTATGAGAATATATAAACATGTCCGTGTCTCTTATTTGCTGCGGGTATTAGCTGCTGCCAATATTAATAAATGCAATAATATTTTAATTTCTTTTGCTTGTACCATTCAATATTAAATCACGAATAATGGATTAGTTTTTTTTTTCTTGTTTTTAATTTTTGTTGTAGGAAAAGACACTTAAATTAATAATTAAGCCTACTTACATTAGTTTTGAAACGTGCGCATTATAATACCGTTCCAATTTAATTATTAACAAAAAAAAAAAAAAATTAAATTAAAAAAAAAGAACAACACAAATTAGAGAGAACAAAATTATTCACGAATTATGGTTCAACGAACTATTATCGCAGGAAATACTATTTTGTATATAGTTATTTAAATTATAATCTAAACTATTGACGGCATTTGTATATTAAAGTCGATGAAATTATATTTGTGTTCGTATTTTGATAAAATCACAAACAAATTTGACAAGGAATAATTACTTATAAGTTTTAACTATACAATATTATTTTCTAAACCAACCAATACAACACAAAACACACAATTATATATACTATAAAATGAAAAAATTATTGTTACCGAAATTATATTACATGTTGAAGGAATTAATTTGATTTTGATTCTATTGCCAATTTGAATGATGCAAAGATTTTCAAAGTAGATTCGATAATTAGAAAAGATGATCAGATTAATTTCGAGAGAATACATGAATTTATATGTACGGAAACAGGAAAACGCAGCTTGTTTATTTATTTGATTTGAGTTTTAAGTACAATTTCGTTTTCTAGTTTAAAAATGAATTAAATTTATATTTCACATATATATTTGCAATGTCTTTTAATTTTACTAATGCCCGCATATACGTAATTATTGCATTTTTTGGTTCTCCTTATGAAATTTGTACATTTCGAAATGTTGTTGAAGTGGAGAAAATTAAATTAGAAACACAGCTACGGAAAAATCTAGTCCGTGGAAAGCTCAAAAATAATAATAATTCGTTTGGGGTTTTGCTTTAATTTAAATAAAATTAAATGTTAAATCTCAGACGCTTAGTAATGAAGGTCATCCTGGATCAAAAATGGTACGTGAAATTGCTTATGAATGGATGGCGCTTCCAAGTTATGACGCTTTAAAGCACTACACAGTACACATCCATAAGTATAATGCAGAATTATATTTCTTATTTTCTTATAAAGTTTACTTAACTACGTGAAACGAATTGCAATAAATAAAACACATTGGTATGCAGACATAATTTCATATATCACAGGAATGGACAAAATAATACTTGATAAACTTGTATTTAAAATAACTACTTTGAAACAAACACAAATACTTTTATAAAAATATATACTTATTTTAAATACATATTTCAAATACAAATAACTTATTGGTTAATACAATTTATTTCAATTTTAAATGATTATCTTTTAAAAAAAAAAAAAACAAAAATAAATGTAACTATATTTGAAATTTATGTATTACATATTTATTATTTAAAATGTTTATTTGTTGTAAGTATCGGAATTTTAAAGATTTTCATCCCTATTCGAATATTGAATAAGTTGATAGTTTGCCAATAAACAAATCGTCGGCAGTAGCGTTTACACCAATAAATCATACAATTAATTAATTAATTAATCAATTAATTGTTTAATGATAAATATTTTTTATGAATAGTAAATGTATTTTTCTATTATCATCATTTATATAATAAATGCAACAAAATGCAACAATGTAATATTAAAACTTGTTTGCTAAACTAAAATTATATATACCAAATATAATTAATTCAAGTTATACTTGATTTTAATGAGGAAAAAAGAACGAAATTTCTATTAAAATTAACTAGTAAATATACCTGGTAACTGTAATTTGTAATGTGCCTGCCTCTCCTACCTCTTCCTAATCCATAATTACAAGTAGATAAAAATAAAATAGAGTTCTTATTAATAAGATATTTCTTTACCTAATTGAAATGCTAACAATTAAATTGTTTGAAAATAGGACATTCAGTCATAAATCATTAAAACACTGATTATTAATTTCTGCCGAAAATTTCAAACGTATTAGAATTATTAAAAGATGGTCACTGAAATATATGGAACTTCTCTGACAACGAACATTTAATCCGTTTTGTGATTATTTTTTTATTTCTTATGTTAACATAAAATTAACGAGCCAAATATAAAATATTTGTCTGGAATTTGATTTTATTACACTCCGACTTAATGCAGCATAGCAATAGAAGTACAGTTCATATGAAAATAGAAATAATTTTCAATACATCAGCATATAAGATTTGAATTAAATTCACTAAAATGAATCGCAGACACTATTCGTTGAGTCACCATAGATAAACTAGATGTGATGGTTCCATAATTGAAATTTCAAGCAAAATATAATTATTTTGCGAAAAAAATGTGTACAGCAATCCAACCGAAAACATGAACAAAAATAGATGCATATTTGAATTGAAAATTCACATTTCTCTTTAAATGCTGGTTTCAGATCATCTTCAATATTACATCGGCAAAAGCTAATAAATATAACGAGTCAAAACGTATTTGTTAAAAAATAACGACTCTTATTTGGCCAGTGTTTTTCTAATAACTTTCATTATTTACTGATATTTTTTTACACCTTGTACCTTGTACAGCAAATATGTATTAAAGTCAATTTAAGTACTAATTGCTGTTCAAAAGAAAACCACTTTTTCACTCAAATAATATACAAATAAATAAATCTATATAATATAATATTAATACCTTCACTTCATGCTTACATATTGTAAATGAATACAAACTACAAATAATTTGAAGAAGAAAAAAAAGTGATCTAATTTTTAAAGTACCTAATGCTTATAAATGCTATTATTAATGTTTAATTTTTGTGTACGCATTGTAGACTATGCAATTGTACACTACATTGTATATACATTGTTGGTATGAAATGAATTTATTTAGGAAAAAAAAAAACATTGAAACCGCACATAGAGTAAAATATTAATCATTAGTTCTATTCATATAGTAGCCCGTCCCTGCATCGAATTATTAATCATCTCATTTATTATAAAAGTTAATCAGACTTAATGCGTTAACGCAACGCCTATTATTTTAATTTTAAATTTATTTTTATTAAGTAGATTTTCGATGTCTTGCTATGTATATGTAGTTAATAGTCACAATTATTAATATTGTTCTCGCGCACACTATTTATCAATATTAATAATATTAATACAGATGATATCGTCATCGCAATCATCATATAAACCGCATAAGAAACTCATATTAACAAACTACTTTATTAATTATGTATTAATTTATATATTTTATCTCTTATATTACGAATACTTTAC
>JAABKK020059631.1:0-70139 GCA_011634745.2 Catotricha subobsoleta
ATTGAAATCGTGTTCAAATATGGGGCGACATTTTCCAATCTAGAGTACTCTTGATTTTAGGCTAGAACCGGCTCTGACAGAGATTATAGTCATTGATCAATCTTTCGATATTGGAAAACTATTTATTAAATGATAAATTTATTTGCGTTTGCGAGATGGAAAAATAAATGATAAAAAAGAAGCTGCCGAACACTTCCCACAACTTAAATTATTTCATTTGAGTAATTTAGCAATTAATATTAATCGGCTATACTTTAAAAAAATGCACCTAACTCTGAATCTCCATATTTTTTGAATATCAAATAAAGTGATCAACGATCAATAAATTATTAATTTCAATATAATTCCTTACATTTGAGTACTTTAATTATACCATCAAAATCTGCATACCTAATCTTTATTACATATAAGCTACTGCTTGGTGCAGTGAACAAAATTACCAGACGCAAGTTCCAATATATACTGAACAACGTTATAATAATATTGAATTATTATAAATCAAATGGTGTGCGTTGGTATTTGTGTACGAGATCATTTACACATACAGTGTGTACCTTAAGAGCTATAAATAGACAAGAACAAAAAAAACGACATTTATATTTTATTAAAACTTTCGCCAATAAGTTACATCGGTTTCAGTTACTAATAATAATGATAATAATATTAAATAATGCATTACAAACAGTAACATGCATTAATTTGATTGGATTGCAAATTGTGGTCGTATAAATTTTAAAACAACTGATTTAAATATTATAAAATATTACACCGGTTAAGTACCTTTTTTTTTTAATTTTATTTATTCGTATAATATTGTTGGTTCACGTTCAGTTTAAATAAGTATAAAATAGGTAAGATGTATAATGAATGGATTCAAGATATATCTCACTAAAGTCAAAACTATGTCGCAAAACAGAAAATTTTAATAATATAATAAATATTAGCGTACATAATTTGTTCATTGTTTTAATATATTATAGTGACTTGTCTTATTCATACAATAAATAATTATTTATTATGAAACATAAATTAAATAGCAGAACAAGCACACGCAAAGCAGCGCGCGGTTCACTTAAATCAAAATATAATAAAATCAATGAAATAAAGTCGTTATAATTTTACTTATAGCCAATATTATTTTAAAACAAAATATATTGGATTATTAACACGTGCGTGCATTTTGTACCATAGATTATTTGTGATTAGTAACGAAATTCTATTGAACTATTCAAGTCATTTTAAACTTTAAATTTTTTCCCGACAAATGGTAGGTACTTATTCAGAGTAGTTAAGAAACCAATGCTGATTTTATCAAATGCTGTTTCAATGGTTTTGTTGCCTAACGATAGAATTTGCGAAAAACGTTTCATTGATTTAATATTTTTATGAAATTCGAATAATAATTGCATGTTTTAAGTTATATTTCATTTATTATTTTTATAGTTGTCAATAATATCTTACAATTTTGTAAAAATTTACACCGAAATTCTCAACATTGCTGGATACAGATCGTGATCTGATCTATGAATGATATAAAATTTGATCTAGATCAGATCGTTTTGATAACAATTAATCTTATCTATTTTATGTTAGATCCTGATCTTTGATTAGAGCAGCATTATTACCAATTAATGTGAGAAAAAAATGCAGATCAAAAAGAAAAGTGACCCAATACCCAACAATAATTCTCACAATTAGAAATTAAGTCTGACATTGATAGAGATTTTAAATTTATCACTGTGAAATAGAAATATATTTTTAATAGTTAACATTTTCAATACCTTATGGCCTTAACTAATAACTAATAACACATAAAATCTATTAGTTATGTGAATAGAAATTGTTATTCAACTCAGCGTTATTCTTTGTAATAAAATAAGTCTGTATTAAAAAATGTCATTCATTTTAAAAATATTATAAATATTATATTAAATTTTAATTTTAATTGAAACCGCCCGCAACCGTTTATGATCAAACAGAATACAAATTTGTTTTGCTATCGCTTAAATGATATTAATCTCATATCACTTCAATTATTTTATAGCAATGTTTAGTTTAAAAAAATGGTAGAAAGGAACATTATCCGTCCGATCTGATGGCATTTTATATAAATTTGGTAAATCAACTAAAATTTTAAATGTTGCAAAATATGTACATTCATCAAATAAAAAAAGAAAGACAAGTTTATGGATAATGTTTGATTTTAATTTAAATGGATACCAAATAAGTTTTCGAAAGAAAAAAGAAAAAATATTTACTGTGTTGAATTTATGTTTGATTTTAAATTTAAATGATTTGTTAGCAACTTTCAAATCAGTACCGTTTGTTGGTTTTCTTTTTTCTCGAAACTCATACAGCATACACAAATAGTATTCATAAAATGTTATATGTTATTTGTAAGTATCGTTTTATGTAATTATGTACATTTAAGCAATTACTTTATGTATACCTATTTTTACAGGCATATTTTGTTTAGGTACTCATTTTGCATTAACCTCATTTAATTACAGGTGAATAACATACCATTTCATTTGTAATATTCGTCTTATCAGGAAGTCCAAAGTCATGATTTTTTTTTTTGGTGAAATGTTGATGAAACATGAAATGTAATTGCATCAACTGAAAAAAACAATGCAGTAAAAATATCAAATGCAGTTTCACGATCGGCAACAATCATGTTTATTTTAATTTAAATATTTAAAATAATGTAAATTGTTTTTAAAATTTACAAAAAAAAAAAGAAGAATTGGACTGAAAAGTATTGGTTACTCAAGGAAATGACAAATATTCTGTATACATAAACGTGATTCTAAATTACAAATGTTTTTCTTGTTAATGATATATATAATTATATATCTATATGAAATTAACAGCTTACCTGTCAACATCATAACTAAGACTTTTAGAAATCTGATTTCGTCTAATTTAAAAAATAATTTAATTAAAATTTTGTTAGTTTGTTGGTTTCAATGTTCTAATTAATATAGAAATATATGAGCAATAAATATGTTCAATTGAATTTGAATGCTTGAATAAGTGAGCGCAGCGCTGTATTTTGCAATTTTTGAGAAGATTTATTGGATGTGATGGATTTCAATGATCGATTCATTGCGGTCGATTCCAAAGGCGGTTCGCCTCATTGACTTAAAGTTAGTAAATTGATTTAAAAAAAAAAATATCGAAATTCGAAACCTTACAATAAATTACAACACTTTGCAAATTGTAATGTATCGTGGCGATCAATTATTGTTTATCTATTTTATTATCGACTTAATTTAATATGTAAAAACTCATTTCTTATATTTAACAGAAGAAAATCAAAAAGAAGAAGAAGAAGAACAAAAAGTAAAAGTTTACTTATGTCGTTTTATTTCAAATTTTACTAAACAATCATTAGTAATGTTTACATAAGAATAAGAATGTGAGGACAAAGAATAAATATGAAAAAATAAAATGAAGAAAAATATCGTTAAAGAAATATCTCTTGTGATGACAAAATCAAAAGAATTTCAAAACATCAACGGTCTTTTATTCAAGAGAAAACAGCAAAAATATAACACATTAGAAAAATATTTTCATCTAATAGGAATGCATCTATTAGGTATTGATAAATATAATATATACACATGTACATAAAATATATCCAGTGATGTGTTAAATATCTATAATAATTGTGTGTACGTACAAATATGTATCTCAACATAAATAAATATGTATATATAGTGGTATATTTTCATAGCACATTAATAAGTATATAGTTGCAGCGTAGGCACTTATTATGTTGTTATAATATAAATGGTAATACATATTATTAAATATAAGATATATCTCCTATGACTAGAGAGCTATGACTATACTAGGTGACACTCCTCCGGAATGTTTAAGAACTGTCACCAGTGCTATGTATTTTATAAATGCAATGGCACAATAAAACGTTAAGAGTGCAACAAAACGAAAATTTATTCGTGATAGAAAGTCTGAAGTTTATATTTCTATTATGCATTTAAACATAATACTTCTTATAATATGATATTTATATTTCAATAGTGTATAAAAATGTTGACTGTTTGACTTACATAAATCCATAGTTGCCTATTAAATAAAAACATCGCATAAAATAAAAATAATTAAATTATAACATGTACTTATTTTTCTTTCTTTTTTTTTTATTTTTAAGCATTTTAAATTAGCATCGTATTTTATTTGACTTTTCACAAAAAAAAAAAATATTGATAATTTAAAAATACCAATTGGAACGATTTATTTATTTTTATCTTTTTTTTTTTTTTACACACCTGAAGAGCTAATGTGTGTATTTAATTTCTTTTCCACGGATTTGGTATATTATAAAATTGCATCATCGGGTTCTTTTCTTTTTCGCTGCAGTGACCGGAATCAATGAATATTTTTAAGCGCACCTAATGCGATCGCGATCTTTTTTTTCTTTTACTTTTTCTTTTTATTATTTAATTTTTTTCTTTTCTTTTTTTTTTTAAATTATTTTTCTCCTTCTTATATTCATGACAATTTTGACATGATCCACTATAGTATTGTGAAGTTTTTGAGTAGGTGAAATAAACAAATTGTCCAATGCTAAATTTGGTTATGGTACAATAAAAATGAAATATATTAATATTACGATATTCGGGTATGAGGTTCATATACCTCTCGCCTCTCTGATTTTTATTGTATTAAAAGAAAAAAAAAAGAAGAAGTTAAACACTTTATAAATTTGAATGAATTTAAATGAAATTGTGTAACCGATTCTGCGTCATATGTTCGATATAAGACTATGTATTTATTGCTAACATTTTACAATGTTTTGCATAATTAACAATTTATGATGATCTTGCATTTATATTGAAATAGTTTTTTCTTTATGTTTTTTTTTTCTATTTTTGTATAATTGAAGCTTGCCTACATAGAAATTAAATAGTTAATGACCGTTGGAGAAATGATTTTCTTTTCATTTTAACAATTTTTTCAATGATAAAATCGTGTCAGTGAAAAAGTTTATAATTAAATTAATGAAAATTATGTACAAATTCAACAACAATAACAACAACGAAAAAAAAAAAAAAACTAGAATGTGTGTAGTAAATGTTAAAATATTAATTTAATTATAATTTTGCAAGTAATTGTTATATTTAATTATGTATTAGACAAAAAAAAAAATATGTATTGCGTTTCGTGCTATGTAATTTACAAATCATACAATAATTATGTAATCGTTTCGCATAAAAATAAATTTCGATATTTTAAGGAACTCTCTGACCTTTTATCGCTTTAATAACACTGTTTTGTTGCTCAACGAGAATTGAAGAAAAATGAATAAGCTTTCACATCAATTCATGTGCTTCTTTTATTTTGAGAATGTTATGTCACAATACCAATAATTAATGTGTATGAAGGCCGTATAGTCAATAGTCATTTATGATTCATAACAATGGGATTATTCTGGTTTTCTATGTTCTGTAATATGACGACAACAGCCATGCTCAATATATTAAATTAGCTTCTAGAAATTCTGTTATTCATCAATAATTACAATTTAGAATTCTTAAAATTGATTTTAGTTAAACGATTTTATCGAGGGAAATTCATTTCATGATTCTGCGCAAGGTATGCGGGTGAAGAAAAATTAGTCTCTCAGAATTTTTTGTGTGATGTCGGCTTCTTTTATTTTGTCATAGTCGGGCTGAGTGCTATACTTGATGGAGCACTTGAATATTTTCAAGTCAGTTCAGCTAAATTTGGAATTAAATCTGAATTTTTTGTCCACACACCACAAGGACTTCGATCTCTCTAACTGTTGTGTATTTAAATACACCTCAATTTCTTTCGGCATTTGAATTTAAAGGTAGATATTATCTATAGCAAAACCCAAAAAATTATATCAATAGTTCTGTGAATATCAATTTTTTTTATAAATGTTCTGTGTTCGATAAGACCAAAAACGAAAAAAAAAACCTATGAAAAATGGTCTTCTCTTTCAGCTTGAAATTCAACTAAAATTATTTAATTGAAAAATGAAATTATTTTTATAAAAAATCTAAAATTAAGATTAAGAATAAAAATAGTTTTAAAGAAAATATCAATATTTTCAGTATTTATTGCCTATTAGTAAATATGTATCTGAAAGAAACAAAATCAAGATTATAAATTTAAAATTCTAATTAAAAAATTATTAATAATACATAAAAGAAAAAGAAAAAAAAAGAAGACTTTCTTTAAATATTAAAAGCTAAAGCGAACTTGAATTATCAAAATTAAGACAATATCATTAGGTATATAAATAAGACTATCATCGGGTTCATTTACATTTTACATAAAGGTAAAATAAACAAATTAATGAATTCAATAATATTCATCATCAGACAAATCAATTTTCGATTATTAACGTTTTTGATTTGAATATAATTATGTAAGAAAATATTATATATTTTCTTAAAATCTAATTAAAGATTCCGGCTGTACACACGTATTTACATTTTAAATGAATGATGATGCTGTGGCTTTTACTATAGTAGACTGTAGTCTACAAATACTGAAGAGAAAAATAAAATAAATAAATAATGATAATCTATGCTTTGGTAGCGAATGTGTACATAATCAATTATCTGTTTAATGCACACACCGACAGAAAATGAACTTTACCAATATTATATAAATTATAAAATAACAAAGTAAAGTTGTCAAAAGCAATTAAAATTCATGTAAATATCCGTGAATATATTATATTATTGTACATCACACACATATATTGGTTGTTTTGTAGTTAATATGAATTAGAAAAAGAGAAAAAAAAAGTATGGAGGAAATAAGAAAAGATTATGTTACTACTATACTGCGAGAGTCTTAATCTCAACTAATCTCACCATAAAAACCGTGAAACGCTTTAACTAATCAAACCGATATTATTATACACAATGTAAGATACCCATTAGTTAAATGTAAAATATCTTCTACCTATCTACAGCGTATAGACTGTAATCTATTTATTTATAATATATAACTTATTTGAATTCTTATGAAAATGAGAATACCTTTGCTAAAGCTCTTATTTCAACAATGAATTTGATTTGGTTTAAAATTTAACAAAAAAAAAAAATGATCTAACTTTTTTTTTTTATTTATTATATTTCATTTTTATTTTATTTTTTTAATAAGAAAATGAAACATAGTTGCAATATAAGTAAAGTCCATTCAACGAGTAAGTATATAAACAGCATTCATGCTTTATTATCTATTAAAAGTTAGTTTAAGTCGTAAAGAAGTACATCATTGTCGGTTATAATATTCATATTCTTTTGCATCAGTCTGTTTTTAAGCATAATTTATTGAAACCGCTCCTTTATGAAGATAATATTACATATTAAAAATAAAAGTACTTGTTGTACATCAAACTGACACCTCGTCGCCTTTTTCTAAATACAAAAATATATATATATATAACATAAAATAATAATAATGAAAACGAGACACTTTCCACAACTTGTTTTGAATAATATTATTTATTCATCGAGTTAAAATTATTAAAGGTTACATCCATTTGCAGTCATTATTATTTAATTTTACGAGACTAGAAAACATTCGCTGGTATGCATCACCACCAAGTTTATATTCAATTGAAATATATCATGATTTCATTTTCATTAAATTTCCACAATGATTTGTTTTGTTTATTTTTATTTTTATTTTTAATGCAATATTATTTGTTGTTGGAATGCTTTCTTCTTTAGTGTGTTTCATTTCAATAATTACCTATTTGTCTATAGAATTAATTAAAATGTCTAAAGTAATATGTGAATGGGTGAAATGAGTCACGTTTATTTAAATATAAATTTACAGATAAGATAAATTTATTATTGTCATTTTGATGAGTAGAGCAGATTATGATTTTAGTATTGTGAAGCTATAAGACAAGACAAATAAAAATATAAATAAATTTTATAGCGACTAAGTCATTGGAAGAAAAATCATTTAATTGTAATTTTTCCTATAAATTTATGAATGAAATTGATTAAATACGTTCGCTTTGCGATAAATCTTATTCATTAACTAAACGGCAAACAAAAAAAAATTAAATCGTGAATAGAAATTTTTACCATCGAATAGCAAATTATAAATTAACCAATAATTTTTCTTATCATTATTTGTAAATAATAAATAAGTGGCAGTCATTTAACTTATTATGTATAATGTTCGGTTCCTTATTAATAAAATAAAAGCGTGTCTCATTTATAAACAAAATTTATCATCAATTTAAAAACTATAAAAATTTCACCAAAAAAAAAAAATATATTGTTTACTTTTTTCTGTATTATTAAAAATTAAAAAAATGACATGACCACCGCCTACAACACATTAAATTGTACAAAATGTGTGCACTCATTTCGATGTAATTTTATATTTAAACGACATAATTAAGTTGAGTATTTTGTTCAAGAAATTTTTGAAAATTCTTTCAATTTGTTCAATTTTTTTTTAATTTTTTTTTTGGTTTTTGTTTTTACATTTTATAAACAAATATCTTCATTCTTCATGCCTCGTTTATTTCAATAACTTTATGACCAGCAAAGAAACAAAAACAAAAACGAACAAAAAAAAAATCTTGCTAGGCGTATGTACAAAGTTTTAGTTGTACGAAAACGAGTCTTCCCACACTATAATTAATTAAAATTTGTAATATTTGACAACAAGAATTTGCAAAATGTCCAACATAACTTAAAAACTACAAACAAATTTATTTTAAATATAAATAATAAATATTCAAATACTTTCAACACTTAAAATTTAAAGTTTAACTTAAAAGCTGATTCAAATCATAACCATTTTTCTTAAAGTCGATAAATATCAAATGATCATTAGGAACGTTTCATAATATAAATACGATAAATACAAAAAATAATAATAATAAAAAATGGTTTCTATAGTTTTCTTAACCTGAGTTCAGAGTATGCATAAAGCAAAGGTGTTAACTATTAATAATATTATTATTTAGAAAGTATAAAATTAACTTTTTTTTTCATTAGTAGAGATATAGAGATAGAAAGATTCGTTCATTGTTGATCTAATGCTTTGTTTATTATTATTATAATTTTTTTTTTTTTCAATAATGTTTTGTCTAAATATGGGCAGATTTGCAATTCATGAATTAAATAGATTTTTATTGCAAATTTAAACGGCAAGATCAAATTAAATTTTGTAAGTCGTTACTAAAAATTAAGCAGATTCTATTCATTTTAAGATATTTAATCATCAAAAAGTGAATTTCAAATAAACAAAATTTCAAAATAAAAATGTTAAATTTATAGAATTGAACTAAACATTATTCAAACAAATATTATGTATATATATTTCTATTTAAACTAAATTTTGCTCTAACAAAAAGAAAACCAGAAAAAAAAGAAGTTATTATCAAGAATTGAAGTAAATATAAAGCGATGATTGTGTATTGCATAATGTGTAATATAATAATAATAAAAAAATAAAAAAAAAATAGTACATTTGATTTTTGTAGCGCACAGGCCCATTGAACGTTTCGCATTGTGCAAAAGATCAAAAGATTGTTGACTGTACTGTGAGTATGGGGCTACACTTATAGTGAGTACATAAAAAAATAAACATATAAAATACTATGCTATCCTATATATAATATATGTGCTGTTAGTGTATGCTAACTGCATGCGTTTAAAAATCCATAAGTAACCAAAGATTGTTTATGTGTATCGCGCCGTTATACATTTGGTTATAGTTCATGGATAAAGTTAGTGGTTACGCGTTGTATAATAAACCATAGAGACTAAGGTTGACTTTGTTGTTCGCTCTCATTCCTTTATACCTTTACTTACCATTGAATACCTTCAATATCGTCACGTATAGATCGTTTATTGTGTTTTATTAATAATATAAATAATTTTATTTTCTCTCGTATCCGTGCCTTTGAAACATAATATATTTTATTCTTCTTTTTTTTTTCTTTTTGTTTTGTTTTTGTTTCATTGCATTTTTTTTTTGTTTGCTGTCGTTGTTGTTGCTTGATCTGCTAGTACCTTCGACATACTTAATATTAAATTAATAATATAAAAGGATTTTTAATTCAGCATATAGCCTGCTATACCTATATTATAATATAAAGCCCAAAAGTCTTCATACATATATATTTTTTTATTTTTTATTTTTTATAATATTTATAATCTATATAATAGTGAAAAAGGAATCCTTTTTCAGTTTAGCACAAATATAACCATGTCGTAGATGGAATGTTGAAATACGAGTTGCGTTTTCATATCATCATACCGTTTGTCTCTCTATATATAAATAATTCCTGACCATGCAATAGTCGGACCGCCATTGATTCACTTAGGCACTTGAATATTATGTTTTCATGTACTCTTCTACATATTGATATATAAAAGTGTTAGATACTCTGGACAACAACAAAAAAAATGAAGAAAGGGAAAAAAAATTTACAACAATATTTGCACTTTATCGTATTACAAATAGGGCAAAAAATATACTTATTTTTTTTTTTTTATAATTTATATTATAATGGTTATGTATATATCTACAAAAAGAAGAAGAAAAAAAAACAACAACAGCTATAGTATAGCGCTGTTTAAAATTTTATGGTTCTTTTTATATTAATTTTTTTTTTGTCTTTTGTTTCAGGTAAGCGAATATTGTTTTTACATCTTATATTTTAAAAAAGAAATGAAGCTGAAATAATAAGGTAAATAATACTAAAACAAATATAATATACTTGTGATGTCTAAAGAAATGGTTTTATTAACACCTTTTGTAAATGACCTTTCTCGAGTTTATTTATTTATTGGTTAAACATTTATGAAAGGCTGTAATGTACAAAAGACTTTATTATGATCATTCTTTTAACAGTATATTGAGCTTTTCCGGCCGTGGTCACAACACAATACACTATATGTCTAAGAATTTTCATTTATTATAAAATATAAACTTTATTATAAGTCTAATATATATAATTCCATTTTAATCTGTAATACGCTCCCGCAAGAATTTGGGTAGAATTACATGTTTTGCAATTAATCTTTTTGATAGACATATATATAGTATATAATATATATAAATTAGAAATGGAAAAGGTGAAAAGTTTATTGTTGAATAAATAGTTGGAGGCGCGATTTGCGCTGATTGTTTTTTTCTTTGTAATTTGTAAAAATATCTACATTTTTTTTGTTTTTGCTCCAAAAAAACTCGTATTTTTTTTGGTAATTTTTATTTTTTTTTTAAAATCACCCTTAGACTTTATGGTTCACTATATTTATTTTAATTTTCTTTCATATTTCTTCAATTCTAATTCTAAAGAACATCTAATTTAGTTCATACAATTTTGTTCAATCTTTCCGAACACAAAATCGTATCCATGAAAAATTAGAAACTAGTTCAAAATTCTATTTTAAATTTTATGATTTTTTATCGGAGATGATAAGAACTCTATTCTCAAGTGGCTACAATGATATATATAAAAACATTTTGTTAATTAAACATACATTAGTCGAATTAAATAAATAAATAAATCAATCCATAATAATATTAGGTCTTGCAGACTCCATTTCAATAAATATATAATATTAAATCCAAATTAAAACTTTGAAATATACAAAAGTAAACAAATAAATATACAAAATATACAAGAATACGTAAATATTACATCAAATTAATTTTCTCATAATTAAGATCTATTATCACGTTCAAATTTGTAAATTCTTATTTAGACTAACATTTGGCAAGCGTATATTATCTAATTGAACATTAAATTTATTATCACACTTTTTAATAAAAATGCTTTCAAATAATTTTCGTTTTATTGTGTGGTCTCCTTTTGTTTAATTTGCGTATTTTCCCAAACGATGTTTTATTTGTTCACTTGAGAATGGAGTTAGTTCATCGTCGAAACGTCGTAAATAAATAATAAAATTAAATACCGATTTTGGATACACTTAAAAATGATTACAATTGTATAAAAAAAAGTAATGTTTTCAGAGCATCAGAGGCTGTTAATAGGCACTAGATATAGCTTAGAAGATTTTATTTATAATAAAAGTAATATTGTTAGTTTTTTTGTATACGCAGAAATTTAATTACCGTATGTGTTAATTTTTGTGAAATATTTAAGATGAAAAAAAAACGGACACTCAGGCACCATCAGACTTTAGATAAATCTATTTTGTATAGTTCGCGGTTTAGAAATTATATCCAACATTACTTCGAATTTCTGTTTACGCTTTGCCATAATGTGCGTATCCATGATGCTCTCAACTTAATATGTTTAAACAGTCAGTACATTAAAAAGTAAAATACATTATTTTTTTTATTTTTTTCTATTTAAATTATAAAAAGAAAAAGACAATTTCTAGGTTTTATATAAAAACAAAAATCAAATAAATAACTATACAGCATTAACAATTCATAGTACGATATTTGTTTAAAAACACCACATCAGATGGTGGTCCCGTTAATAATAGATTGGTGTTTAAATTAGATTCTTGTAAGTCATTAATTACGACACTTTCTTTATTTATATAAATGTCGGTATATAAAAAATTCACTTGAATAAACACAAAAAATAACAAATAAGAAAGAAAATACAAAAAAAAAAAAAACAAGAAGATACAAACACATCATGTTTATCACATCACATAATAAAGAAGGAGAATCAGAATATAAGACTTAGACACATTTTTCTTATTCTTTTTTTTTTTTTCAAAGATCGTTTACCTAAATATTTCCAACACACTATACACATATTCAAAGTCTATGTAAAAGTCCAATATTAAACATCGTACATTTTTTTTTTCTTAGTTTTATTTTCATTTTGTATTCATCATCAAAATAGTGGATAGAATAATATTTATATAAAATGTGGTAATTTTAATTTATCACATTTGAATTTTATGTTCTATTATAATAAATATTCATCCATTTATTTTATTATTAATATATGTATTAACGATATTGGTGATGTTGTTGGTATATATGATCGTCGTGTCATGTGTAAGGTAATAGATGTACCATTATCATTCAAGATAGAAATTTTGTATATTTTTCATGTGAAAATGAATTGGGCATTCGTATTTAATATTTATTTTATATACTTATGTCTTAATATTTTTTTTTAAAAGCTTATTCATCAATAATCCTTAATTCGTATTTGAAAATATTATAAGAGAAAATATCAAAAAAAAAAAATAAAAATAAAAACCGAATGTAAATAAATTATTATATTTTTTTTTTTTTCAAAATATATGAAATACAACTACATGTGAATATTCTATTCTA
Source organism: Catotricha subobsoleta (assembly GCA_011634745.2). Classification (NCBI taxonomy): domain Eukaryota; kingdom Metazoa; phylum Arthropoda; class Insecta; order Diptera; family Cecidomyiidae; genus Catotricha; species Catotricha subobsoleta. Next base: position 13,321 of record JAABKK020059631.1, read on the forward strand.
TTATTATTATTAATCTCATGTATATTTAAAATATTCATATATTATGCATTTACTACACATATAATATACATATGTATGGCCGCGGTAACTAGCCGCAGGGTGCCATTTTAATAAATTGCTCATTTTACAGGACTCTGCCATAACACATTTTGAAATTAAATACGATGATGAAAAATTTGTCTCATATATATGGCATAAGGTTTTGTTAGATATATATTTTATAACTAAATAGTTCTTTGGGTAACAAATTGTATGAGCACCGCACATATGAGATGAGATTCCTTTTATTACAATATTATTATTATTATTATTCTTATAATATATTATAGATATATATATATATATTTCGTTCTTGTCTGTACAAGATATGTATAACGTATCTCCTATCTGCCTACATACCATTGCATATTTATAAAATTATATTTATATTGTTCGTATTATGTTTTTCTTTCTTTTTTTTTTATAAAGTAACCGAATGAATATATTACACATTTTACTTATATATTTGAAATTTTAATTTACTCATGGATTGGTAATTGTTTTTGGTTATAGTTAGCTAGTCTACGTCATAATTTATTGCGCTAAGGTATTTAAAGGTCACACAATATAACCACAGGATCAATGGAAAACAATTGCTTTGTTATAGTATTTTAAGTATGAGTACTGGAATGCACTTGCATTTTCCATTTATTATTTTTTAATCAATTTGAAAAAAATAAAAATTAAATAAATAGAAGACCAATGGAAAATAATACAGATAATTGAAACTTAAAAAAGGTTAATTTTGAAACAGACCTAAACTGGTTACAGCTATGAGTAATTATTTAATCAGGTATCATTATTTTCTTATGTATGATAAAATTTTAATCTTGTTTTCTAATGAACTAAAGTTATATCAGGAAACTATCGTATTGGATTTTTCCTTGCTTTACGTTTACGCTATTAAAGGGCCGTGACTAACAGCATTATCCAAATCATTCTAAGCGCAGTATTCAAAATTTTTTTTTTTTTTTAAACATAGTTATAAGAAACACATTTCAAGACTATACAAAAAAGAAAAAAAATGAAAACACTCCAATAAGCCAATACACTCGTCATACAAAACAAAATGTCTGTCGAAAAATACTAAACACGAAAAAAATGCTAGTTATTTAAAGAAAATAAAAAAAAAATAAAAAAAAATACATTTAAAAAATCTTCTCACAAATGCTACAATAATTAAAAATTCTGTCATTTCTAATCACGTCAAAATTTAAAAGGGAAAATTTTTGACAGATTTTGTTTATATTATGTGAAGTGCTCTTTTCTATACATTTATATTTAATCGTTTCTATAGACCAAAAAACACGTTTAACATAAATTTATTATTCATATATAGCAACATGTTGAACGTAGGTAGTTAATGTATAAGTAGTACACCTCAAGTCAATAGATATCTCTATATATGCCTTAGTATAAACCTTTTTTTTTCCTATATCAAAAGAGCAGTCAAACCACATCTTCTCATATCTCATGTGGCTTGTTTCATTTTATGTATCCATACCATCGCTGACTATGTTTAACATAAGATATATAAGTTCGAACATTTACACTGAAAAAAAAAGTTCGGGTAATTTTAAAATTTATTACTCGATTTTTTTTTTTTCTTTATTATATTTAGCCTTACCAAATTATTAAAATTATCTTGTAAACTTTTATTATCTTGAATATAATGTACACATTAATATTATTACACAATGGTGTCTGTCTGCATAACAATTTTATAGGAACTCTATGACATTCTATTTATAATTTGCAGTTAAATAGATGTTTAATTTGAAAATAATTTTCAATAGAATATAAAACATGCAACAGACTGTAAAATTATGAGAGAAGCTCTTTAAATTTTGTAATAAATTTTATATTGTGCTAATTTAAGCATATTATTTATGAAGTAGTGAGTAAAGAATTTATTCCTTAAACATTTTAATGGGTTATTCATTTCGGAAGTTGAATATTATAAAAATAATGTGGAAAAAAAGAAGAGATTTAATACCCATGAATAAACATTTTATATGAAAGATATTTTATTAACGTGTAAAAGATTAATGTTCATAAAACCGATGTCAGTACTCTGGTGTTCTAAATAAACTAAATAAACCAGATAGTAGATCAAAATGCGGCCCTTTTCATATTCCTCTTAAAAGAATGATTTCGATTCATAAACTACTGACGAATCATAAGAGAATCCCCACTGTGACAATGTGGAATCCATGGTTTGCCGAATACGCATACATACATGCGATCTATAAATTAAAAATGTCTAAGAGCTTATATATTATATTTATAAATATATACTGTTTTACAGCTCAATGTAATTATGAAAGATGTATAATAAAAAAAATTAACGCGCTATAGAGCTATTTTTATTTTATTCCTTTTTTATTTAAAAATAAAAAAAAAAACTGCTTTAGAAAAAGAGGCCTAAACTCATAGTCATGGTATTTGTGTATAACATTAAATGACTTTGAAAATATATATTCGTTGTCTTCTTGACATTTAATTTCATATAGAACTTTTATCCAGATATAAAACTGAATAAATAAGGAAACACTATAAAAAGAAGTACAGACACTAAAGGATATATAGAGACAACTACCCAATATCCTATCTTATTACCAAATAAAACTTCTCAATCAAATTTACAATAATTTTTCAATTGTTATCAAATTTTTATTAATGTAAATTAATATTTACTGTAAATGTAATTTGATTTTCATATAAATACCGGTTAACTATTTAATCTATAATAACATTAAAATAAGAATATATAGAACAACAAGAAATATGCGTACAAAATAAAAAAAAAAAGTTCTTTTTTTTTTAAAAGAATCAGACGTAGGTAGAACTATTTACTATGTCTGTTATACTTACTTTATATGCTTGTGTACAGCTTTTTATAATATTATATGGTTATCTCTGCGTAGAGTATAAGTACTAGACTAGTGAAATATCATTTTTACTTTATTATTACCATTATCAAGGAAAATTATATACTTGCAGATAATTTGTGTTAGAGAGCGAAAGAATAGAATTTACACTATAATTTATATATTACAAAATACAAGATAATTGTAATTTTTTCTACATTTAGTTTGGGGGAATTGAATTTTATGATTAATATCTAAGTATTTTTCATGCGAAATAATATATTTTACCATCACCCATCATAAATTTATAGCCACATTAAATGTTCAGGTTTGCCAATGTATTATATAAGTAATATTAATTTAATAATATTTCCTATTTTTGCCCATGGTTAAAATTCATTTAGAAAAGGTATAAGAAGCGATATTCTATTCGAAAGCAAGTATCGCTATCTAACTAACTATATCTAACTGTATAAATATATATAAACTATGTGTTCGATGTTGTTCTTTATTTTTATTTTTATAACATTTAAGGATTTATCATATTCCTGGGTACTTGGTAATGTTCTTTATTTTTTGCACACTTTAAAAACAATTAGAAACATACTTGCGATTATTTATTTACCTACCTGTTATATTGCCGTTGCCGCATAAGCGAAAGAGAATTTTATGATGAAAAAAAAAAATAACGTGTTGCCCCTAATGAAGATTTATTAGACATACAGCCACGGGCTACAGGATGTATATTTTATATTTAACTGTGCAAATATAATAAACGATATGACAATTGGATGACATTTCTTTGAATTATACTTTTTCTAAAATTTATTTATATTTATTCAATGTTCATGTTCAAATGTACTTTAATCTCTCTTCGAATTACGATTAAAAGAAAATTAAAGTTATATTATAATAATTCAGGTCACTAATATATTAACTAAATGTTATTCATTGTAAACAGGCAATATAATATATTGTACGCGTGCACACAACAAAACAAATAATTTTTTTAGTTTCTTCAAAAGTAAAAGAAGACAAAAATCAACAACAACGACAAAGAAGCCACAGAGTAATAATCACGATAAAACGCGAAAATTGATTGTATTTGAACATAAAAACGTAAATTATAGCTATAAAGTGGTTTTATTTATTTATAAGAGTTTGTTTGAAATATGCTGTATATTTAGTAAAAGTTTTCTCTAACGTTTTGCAAAAAAAATTTTTTTTTTTCTTATTTTCTTTAATAATAAAATAGAGATAGATCTGTATAAAAATTAGGTATCGCCAATTTGGCAAATAAAATATAATGATGGCATGGCCATCCATAATAAAGAGTGAATAAAAGAAGATAAATAGATAATATAGAAAGCAACAAATAAGAAGCATCGTTTAACTGTTTACTTTACGAATTAAGTTTTAAAAAGAAAGCAAAAATTTGTGAAAAACTATCTTTATAATTCTGGCGTTAATTCCAAGTATAGTAGGAAACTATCGATATTTACGTTTGACTACAATTAATGGGCATTTTTGTAATTTATTTTTAACTGAATAAGGTTGGTTCAATAGTCGATCGAGGAGATCATATCTGAAGTACATTACAGAAATAAGTTTGGACTTTTAGGAATTTGAATCACTTTAGATTATAATCGCAAAAACACACTTCATTAGGCATATATAATTTATCATCTGAGTAAAAAAAAAAAATTTTTAAATAATTTTATAATGTTTTTATTATGAAATCATTTGAGCATGATTCTATTTTGTTCCTTAACCAATTTACCATATTTTTTATTTATAAATTTCATTTAATTAAATGTTCAATTATTCTTCTTAAATCTTTATTTAATAATTTAAATTTATTCCAAAATTTATTGATAAACCTCTTAATTCCCTCAAATTACTATTCATAGTTGTGTTTACCCTAAAGTATAGATTTCTTAAATATCCACAAAATATAGGAAATACGTTGAGCGCTTTCGAAGTCACAGCAAATAGACTTCGTTGAAGTTAAGATACTGAAAAGCAAATATTACAGCAAAAATCTAAAAAAAAAAATCCCTATTTACACATCCTGTATCTTGTTAGATTTCAAACAAAAATATTTAAATAATAATCTCTATTTTATTCCCAAAATTACACAAAATAATTTAGATATTCAATCTTAATCTTACACTATTTAATTGAAAAGAAATTCCAATTCAAATGTACTGTATTAAAAAAAAACTAACAATAAACCAAAAAAAAAAATAAATACATTATCGACAATATTTTGTCATATTAGTTGCATATTCAAAGAAATAAAAATAACATCAGCACATTATGTAAATCCTGAATGTGCATCAAAAATTTATTTTCCGGACAATGAACGAAAATACAGAAAAGATTTGTTTTTTTTTTTTTTGTAAATTTAAACGACGAACCTGATTTTTTATAGGTCATGAACAGGTTGCGTTGGCTCATTGCTACAACCAGAGCCATAAAACGTAAGTATCTGTATAAAAAATAAAACTAAAAAAAAAAGTATATAAACGGAGATAAAATAAAATGAAGAAAAAAAAAAATAACAAAAAGGTATGAGTTTGCAGAAGTAAAAATATATACGGAATGGAATATATTAAATAATCCCATGGTTTATAATTTATATATTTTCTTTAAACTGAACTTAAAATTATTATTTATCGAAATATCGTATTTCATATTTTTTATTTTTATGATACACAAATAAATGATTTAAAAAAAAAAACATAATAAACATCAAATTATATTTAAAAGCCAGATCGATTTACAAATTAATGAAGTTTTTATTAAAGTTAAAATACACAAATAGCAAATTGTTCGAAGTAAGTAACTCGCAAGACCATTGAAAATTCATCCTAAAATAATAACATATGACGTGCTTGCATTTTTCAATTTAAAAAGATAAATAAATATTTGTTTATCAGAACAAAAATATTTAATATTCGGCAGCGTCACCATCATCACAGCTGCTCTTTAACCCTTAAAAGTGGCTTGTGTCGCGTTTACTATTTGAAGGTGTTATTTCAATGGTTTTGCTCTTTCTTCAAACAGATATTTTTTTTTTGGTTTAATCATAGGTCATCAACCTGGTTATTTGGCTCCTCTTCAATATTGTTCAATGTTTGTTTCAAAAAACTTGAAGCAGGGGATGTGAAATAGTTATATTTCTTTGTATACCGAAATACATCAAATTATTTTATAATTTTAGTTAAAAGTTCTTAAAAAAAAAAAAAATAAAGAAGAAATAAACTAATTTTCTCATTCAATGTATTACAATTTTTAAATTCGATTTACCCAATACATAAACACATGCATTTCTATATTTCTAAGCATCCTCTTTGTTTCGAATATGCTTTGGTCTACCTACATACATCACAAGCGCGTCCACTTCAAAATAATGAAGTGTTTTTAGTTACATGAAGATGAAAAAAAAAACGTTTTTTTTCCATCGTTGTTTTTTTTTTCTTCTATGCTTATTTTATTCCACATCATCTATAAAAATCTTGTCATGTATCAAATTCATAGTATGTACCTATATGTGAGTAACTATATTTTATATATGGTTTAAAAAATTTTAACTATACATTTAGTTATTAGATTATTGAGAGCTGATGAACCATTTTGTATTATAAGTATTTTTTTTTCTTCTCTTATTCTTTTTTTTTTTATTTTTATTTTTTATTTTTTTATTTTTTATTTTTTGAATATATAAGTACCAAACCGACTATGTATACAAGATAAAATTCCAACACTTCTTCGTATTTTTCGTTGCTCATCGAAAATCATCATCAACAGCATCTAGAAAAATGTTGTTCAGTAAATTCTAACAATAACAATGCTGTTCTTACATACCAATACAATATACGGTACATAACTCAACCCAACATATAAAAATACACACAATTATTTAGGAAATTGAAGTTATAGATGAACGATTGAATATACTTACTTATGTATGCATATATATTTGTTATTTATCTATAATTTCATTTCTTTTCTTTAAGAAATATTATGAATAGGCTTTTTTCTTTTCATTATATATTTTTTTTATTTTTTTCATTTATCGCTTCTTCAACTAGATGTATTTAATCAAAATATTATTCTTAATTATATGAAAAAGACTAAAGTATTGTTAATTCATTTAGCATCTATTCACTTACTGCTCGTCATTTTCATTTATTTCATTAATATTAAAATATTCTCTTTAAATGGAATTAACTAATATGATTAAATATATAAAATAAATATATTATGAAAGTGTTATTAATTATGATTCGTGCTGCTTATAATAGTTTTGATGTCTTTGTGAAGAAAAAAAAAATCGAAATAAAAATAGTTAATAATGTGTGTGTCCTAGTTTTATTATAAAATTTTCATTATTTACCATCGATCCAGAATAATTCTTATTGTTAGCAATTTATTAGGCAATTTTTCATTTAAAATCGTGACGATTTAAAAACTAAATATAATAACTAAGCAATCGATTCTTCACTCATACGTTGTATTTGATATATGAGAATTTTTGCTTTTTTATTCTTAATTTATTTATTATATTTAAAATTAATATTAATGTATCAGTCGTTCTATTTGATGTGTTCAATAAATGCTGTTTTTTTTTCTTACTTTCAACGTGAATATGTTAATTTGGTAAATTTTCAATTCAAAATAACGCTAATGAGTCTATCTATAGGTTAATGTTTTGAAATTAAATAATTCTGTACCGAAAATTGCATGTAACAATGGCCTCATATATTCACATAATCTATTGTTGTTAAATGACTTACACATTAATCATGATACTTAATTAGAATTTAGAATTTACGCGATACGTTCAGTAAGAACTTATATATCATTAGGCGTCTACGAACAATGATTCAGAGGTAGTTTGGGCTCTAGTGGTAATTTTTAGTATACAAATTATATATACTTTGTAAGACATATGTATTCTTAATAAAAAGTCAGATTAATGTAATTATTAAATACATAATAATTTGTGTACCCAACTCAGTTCACTTTATATACACTGCAGACTCTGTAGTGCAGAGTTTACTTTGCAAATATACCGTGTTTTATTTACCTTTTCATCAGTATGCCTTGCCGAATATATTTTAGTATGCTTCTGGCCGCAAAATTGAAATAGTCTACAAAACATAGTGATATATTTTAAAAGTAAGCACTGTAGTGTATATAGAGTAAACTATATGTTGGGTATACAATTTACTATTTATTAATAATTAAGTAAACCTGACGTTTTATTACGTATATAGCGTACAACCTTTTGAGTATACATTAGTATTCTATCTAAGGTATGTCTACTTCAAAGTATACCACTCGAACAAAGCATATTTCATCAAAGTACACTTTATAGAGCATATCTCTGTTATACCTTATAAAGTATTTTTTAAGGTATAATTTACCACTAGAGGAGTAAGTTTAACGAACGTTTTTTGTAAGTTTTATGTGAATATTCTTTGTTATTCGACAGATAATTTACCATAATTACTCTAAAATAACTCTGATTCGTTGCTCGAAGATGCTCATTTTTGTTAAACTATATATTTCAGCTAAGCAAACAGTCATTACGATTATAATGCAAGAATATGGCCCGCGCTACATATATGTAACCGCGCTGCAAACGTAAATTTAGTGTTTATAATTATAAATGTGGTGCGATTTCATGTGTAGCCTGGCCAGATTCTTTTATTATAAACGTAGTAAATATATGATTTAGAAGGGCTGTAAAATAAAAAAATAAAAAATATTAAATGGAATTAAGTAGTGCCATAACATATTTACAAACTTTATTGATTATTTATTATATATCGGAACTACTCATGTTGAGAAGATTTCAAGATCGAAAAATACATTTGAAATAACACGTGAATTAATTCAATTAACTCAAGTGAACTCTAGTTTGCAGCATGTTTATTCACCCGTTGATTTTAAACAGATCGCTTTATATTAAAAAAAAAAAAAACACAATCTGCCAAAGGATTGGTACACGACTTCATTTTTGTAAAAAAAAAAAAAAAAAAGCGACCAAAAAACAAAGCGTAAAAAAGTGGCCCAAAAAAACGTGGGAAAAAGGGGGCAAATTTGCCCGTATTTCCGAAAGTGAACGAACAAAAAAAATATTGTCAAACCAATACTAGATTTTTTTCAAAAATGAAGTAAAAATATATTTCAATTCAATTTATGTAATAATTAATTGAAATCGTATATCCTAAATAACGTTAAGTATCGCAAAATTAACTTTCATTAACTTTATTATTAATAATAATGACATAAATATCCAGAAAAACAAAATGATTACAGAAATACAATAATTAATTTTAATGATAATTTTTTTGAATATGTTTTTTTTTTTATTTGGCAGAAAATATAATGATGAAACAACTAGGCTTTGTTTAATGAAATAATTATACGTTTTGTTTGTTGGCTACATCAAAAGATTACATCTCATCGGAAATTTCTTTATATAAAATTTTAAATTGTGTAGTGTAAAAAGGAATGATTGAAAGAAATTCACATGTTTTGTTCTATGTATTTATGCTTACATAGCACGAATTCAATTTTATTGAAATAAAAAAAAATAAAAAAAAAAACGAAGAGAAAAAAGAACAATTTATATGTACCAGAGTATATAATATGTAGGTAAGTTCTATGTATATATGTATGTTATACCCTGCACATTCCTTCTTCACATTATATACTTCTCATATCTCTTTTTTCTTCTGAAATACAAGTACAGCTTTACATAGCGATAGCGGTTCTTCGCTGAGACATGAATTAATTCAAATTTGATATAGACCAAACCCACAGAAGTAAAATAACAAGAAATTTTATTTTAATATTTTTTAAAATGAAAATTCCGAAAATAGTTAAAAAGTTTTACCTACTGCAGAAAAAAGCGACAAAAATAAATAAATAACCACTTCGACAATAAATTTCAACTGCTATCATATTGTACCGAACTTTAATAATATATAAAGTTCAACACATCAATGTTAATGATGTGCAAGGCATCCGTGTTAATGATGTTAGAAGATTAGAAGTGCAATTAAGTATGAATTGTGGATTAGTTCACACTTTTACTAAAGTATGCTCATAAGAAATATAAATATTAAGAACTATCAAAAACAAACTACTTATTTTTATGAGTTGAATGTTTTGTTCATTTTTTCAATCACAAAATAAACACACAAATTTGTTATAGTTTTGCTTGAAATGCGTGCAGATGAATATTAATATTATTTTAACATAATTTTCAATTTTTTTTTTGTTCATGGTAAAATTCGCAGAAAAACAAAACGCTTTTTCTCGTTTATAAAAAGAAACACTATTCCCTTTGTGACAATATATAGAAATGAATGTATTATAGAAGTTATATATATGTGAGAAAATGTCAACTTTTATATTGTTACACTTCATGCTCAATTTATTTGTTGTGAATACAAAATGCATGCCTATTATTATTTTATTGTATAAAAAGTTTTATATTTGCTTTCAATTTTATATTTTTTTTATCTAAATTTAAAAGAGATTTTTTTTTTGTTTTTTTGATCAAAGTGCGTATAATATTCTTAATTTTTTTGTGCACATTAGTATTTATAAACAGTTTTTGTTTGTTTGTTGTATTGCTGTCATCATTTTCAATGTTTTGACTTTAAACAAGTACTTATATTATAGTTAATTCCTTTTCATCTTTAGGAGAAATTCTCCAAATATATCTACTTCCACTCAGCGTCTGGCAAATAATTGACGTAGAGATATCTCAAGATTTCGTACTAAAAAAAAGAAGAAAAGACCGATTATGTTGAGAGAAAAAGTTAACCTTAAAGAAATCATTTATCTTATTCTTAAAGCTCTCAGACAACGAGCTGTGGAAGCTCTGGAGTAAAATATAAATTGCGTGAATATAAAAATTGGCTAGAAAAGAAATATTCACGGATATACTTTTATTTGTGGGCTAAAATGGATTAAGATTATATTGATATTTTAAAAATATAATTGAAAAATCCTCTTTGGTTTAATGGAATGTTTTTAACCAAAGCATATTTCTCAAATATTCAATTTGCGGAAAAGAAATAAATAAAATGATATTTTAAAATTTATGTTAAAATATTCATCCTACAACTAACTATAACTAAACATATATAATTCATGTGACAACGCGGAACAATATTTTCTATTTCTATGTATAATTTGTATAAAAAATCTAAAGAAATAATGAAATGCTATACACTGTATTTTTTTTCTTCTTTAATTCACAATAGACAATAATAAAGAATTTAATTAAAATGCATATCCATCAATTATCTGCATATGAATATATATCAACCGCATATAATGTCTGTTTTCATTCTGAATGACTGAATGAATTGACAATTCAATAAAATAATTAATTGAAAATTTTATGTTTACATTAAATTTGTGGTTTTGTACTTGTGGCAATTATTCAAACCGATGGATTGTTGCCACCGTTTTTATCTTTAAACGCAAGTGTTTTTTTTATTTATTTAACATTCGCAGTAAATAATATTTATGTGCGAATAATATGTAGAAAATATAAGCAATAATATTATTAATATTTATTTAACATCTTCCATTTCAAATGAATAACAAAAGAAAATTATAAGAGAAAATACACACAAAACTACATATGTTCAAAACAGAATTCTCGATAACAATAAACAGAATAATTTAGTTATTTTTTTTATTTTAGAAACCAACAAAAAAAAAGTTATGCGATGCCCGGAGCTAATTGAATTTAACGTTCGTAAAGATGGCATACCGTAATAATTGAAATGAAATGTTAATGTTACACAGAGCGTATTTACAAAACTTTGTCAAAATGAATATTATAGTTTTACATAATGATTAGGGATGATCGTTGTGGTTTTTCTTATATTTTTTATAAAAAAAAAAGAGATCGTTTTTCTTCCCCTTCAAAATAAATAAATGACTAGATGTACCGAATATATATAGAAAAAATATTGTACTAAATTAATATTTAATCCATAATTTATGCGAGAAGCCAATTGTAAAATAAATTAAAATAATTTTCTGAAGTGAACTGAAAATCGGTTTGTTATTAAAGTTAAATAAGATGGAACTAAATTTAATATTGATGGTTTTTTATATTTGATTGATTTTTTTTTTTCAAATTTAAATTATGTATTCTTCAATATAGCAAATCCGACATACTTACAGTCTTTATGATCTCATTTTCAGTCAAAATATGTAAAAAATTATATATTCATATTTATGTAAATAGTGTTGAGAACTTGGAAATCTATTATTTGTTACTTTTTAAAATTTTGTACAATTGAAAACAAAAAAATTATATCAAAATATATTCACTAAGACTATTGATTGATGATAACTCGAAAGTAAACTGACATTAAATGACTAAAAACACTTTCTCATCTGAAGCTTTTAAGTACTTACAACTTACATATTAAATTAAGTAAATTAAAATTTAAATCGGACATTTATTGCTTAACATAAATTAGAAAATTGCATTGAAATTAATTATGCACAATATTAAAAGCTAATTACGTTTGATGATACATAAAATGAAATTGAATGATCGGTTTAAATTGAAAGTTATTTATAATAAAATCTGGTGCTACCTAATTTAATAGATAGGATACATGAGAACTAGATAGTGAATATATGGAACCAACTACAGTAATATCTCATAGAATGATCACAATCGGACGGTCGACAAAAATGGTCAATGTATTAAAGTTAACATATAAGTCATGATTATTTCATGCATTCTACGGGGTTCCACAAAAAAAAGAAAGATGTAAAATAGATTAACTTGAGGAGAAGTCATTTAAAGTTGAAACTATAAATTATTTTTATTAAAACAATTTTTATTTATATCTTCTTTTTTTTTCATTTCAGGTAAGAAAACAAATATTTTACTTGTCGTAAATAACTGTCATGTGGACTCTCTGCATAAAATAAATTGTCAATTGTCATCAAGATAAATAGTAAAATGACAGGTGAATATTACACAAAACGATTAATTAATACAACGTTTATATTTATATTAATCAAAATATATATGCTTCAGTAAATAGCATCAAATTAATTTGATTGGATAAGAAGCCACAACACAAACGATATTTACAAAAAAAAAATATTTTACAAAAAAAAAAAACAGGAAACATTCTTTAAATTCCAACACCCGAAATTGTTTTATTTTTTTGCATCAGGTATCTCGTACAGAAGATTCATAAATATCATAATACAACTCAAGCAGATTGTAATTACACAAATTATCTAATAATCAAGCGATTAGACTGTGTCTTTAATTTTTTTTATTTTTTTTTATTTTGTTTTGTTTTATTATTTTATTACTCGTCTACTCTATCTGGTACCTAGTGGTTGTGTTATGCTATAGTAGAATATGATTTATATACAATATTAAATGTTTATATGTTCATACCATCCATCGATCGGTTGGTATGGTGTGTGTACCTCTCTATATTTATAATGCAATATACACTGTTTTTTAGTCGATAATATATTATAATATATTTATTATGCCTAATGTGTTGTGTATTATACTGTGTGTACAGTAGAGAATATGTGTATAGGAACTAAAAGCAAATTATTATAAAACAACCAAAGTATAGACAGCGCGCATTCAACTAAGATGGGTATATATATAATAATCTATAATGTATAATGATGGCATTGGCATGCGTTTTTCGCACAGAAGACAAGAACGAGGCTATCCAATGGTATGATGTGTTATATTGAGACCCGCCTTCTTTGTCGTCGTAACACCAGAAGTTCTTATAACTTATTTGTTCTTCTTATTATTATTATACATAATTCTTCTACGCCGCTTTTTTAATACATAATTTCATATATAGTTATAATAATATTGATATAAATATATAATCATATTAACCGCATGTAATATCATCATATGATATCACATAATATATGTATGCAATATGCACTCATCTTCATCCATTTTTCGCATACCATTCTGTTGCTGGTTCCACATTCACAATATATTCAGAAAGTTTATTCTTTTTCTGCATACCTGCGTTTGCTTATATAAATATAATAAAAAAAAAAAAAAATACTGGATTTTAGTAATGTGATGATAATAAAGAAGACTAAAAATGAGCAAAAAAAATTCCTTTGACTGGTGAATGTGATTCATATTTTTGTCATAATATCCTATCTTGATAAGCGTATATTTATAAAGAAGCCCAACAATTTTCTTCTTTTTTTTTTTAATATAAACATTCAATAGCATGCAATTATTGTGTACCATTATTGGAAATTATGACAACAGACGCTGTTCAAAATAATAATTAACTCGGCATTTTGAATTATTTTATTGCAATCGTATGTATTTGGATTGGTACTGGTTGAATCTTTCTTTTTTTTTCAAGCAATGAAAGGAGATAAGAATATATTTTATGTTAAAATTCTTACCATATATATTTTAAGTTCTGACAATAACGCTTCGACTTTCCTTATTTAAAAGGTATTATAATTATTGTTTTTTTTTACTTTTTTTTGAAATTGTCATTAATATTCGATAGTATTTGATTTAATGGAACAAAAATGTAAAATCACTATCACCAAACGTTTTGTTTTTATATTATCTTAATGATTTTTCGATCCAATTGTTAGAAATTTTCAGAATAGTTACGCTAAATACATATTATTTTTATTCTTAAAGTGAACACCATTTCATAAATGAGCAAATTAGACGCGACTGTAGCCTGTCCAGTTCCCATCTTATGGGAAATTTCAAAGAAATATAAACAAAGAACTTTGAAAGAGTTTTCTTAGGATTTTTTGTAATGTCGATAACATCAAATAATAAATGTTTAATAGGTACAATCAATTCGAAATATCTCATGTAGATTAAATTAATGGAACAAATTTGTAAATTAAACTTAATTAATTACTAGAATAAATTTTCGCCGTTTGAATGTGGCCGCCAATCTCTAGAATATTTTCAAAAACCATATAAAAGGAAAATTATTTGTGAAATATTATTAATAAATTATAAATTATCCATTGCACGTTTCCAACATCAAATACCTGTTTGTTATTGCAGAAATTAGCTAAATAAATACCTAAATAAATAATGTTCTCATGTATTATTACGTTCAACACAAAGAATGTCGAATGAATTGTTTATAATTTTTAGGTGGTCTAGTCTATCCATGATGCATTTTATTTTTATTCCAATTCTATAAATACATAATAAATATTCAAAGCGAAATAAGATGAATAAGAAAAAAAAAATGCCTGGCAATCGATGGCACTTAATCAAACTTAAATTTTAACTTTGAACAAAGACGAACTTTAACTCGATAAACCTTTAAAAATCAATCATGAATTTTATCGTTAGATATTTATTTTTCTAAAAAATGAAAAAAAAAAAAAATTCATTATAAATCATTTTGATTCATTTTTATTATTTGTTTTTTTGTTTTTTCTTCTTCTGTACACTTTAATATTTTTCTAATCTTTCCTTAAATCAATATTTTATTAATGTACCATTCATTTAAATATTTATTTTTTTTTTCAACTTCTCATCATTTATTTAAAAGTGTGTTATAATATAGCCAGCAACGCTATTGAATGGACCCATTTTGAAGTGTGTAGAATGTAGATGTACAATTCGTGTTATATTTCCTTTCATGTGGCTTATTTGATGTCTCAACAATTTCGTTTCTTCTTTTCGTTTTCTTAGAACTATAACAAAATATATTGATGAATAACATCACTTATTATAAACAGAAAACTTATAAAAGTATTATGAATGTTTATTGTATTTTTAGTATTTAGTATGGACACAGCAGGTACAGGCCAACCATTATACCATCACATCATAATTTAATCGTATAATAATTGTAATAATTATTAATAGACAATATTATTAAAAGAAAATAATAATTGGTAAAAGTTTTTTTTCTTTTTCTTTTTTAATAAATTTGGAACAGTTAGAACTTGTTAAAGAATGTTAGGACATAGGAAAACGTTTGCTTCGGTTATTAAATTGCAATTTACATTGTGTTAGTTGTCTGATACGATATTTAGTAAACATTATAACTTCTATTATATAGAAAATTTATAATAAAACTTATATAATATTTAAATTTGCATACAATACAAAAATATACTTACTATAATTTGTTCTATTCATATATATTTTTTTTTATTTCGAATATTATTTTAAAGGTTTTTTTTTTTTTTGTTTATTGTGTAATGTAGATTCAATAATTTATAATAATAACATTTATAAATTATCAAGCAAGATTGTTTTCAAAAGAAAATTAAATGCGCAATTACGACGAGTACTAAACTGTGCAATTCAAATAGGTCTATTGTTTCGCCAGATTTTATGATTATATATTTTTAGCTACTCTATTCAAAAGAGCAACAACAAAATAATTGCTCAATGAATGCTTTGAGTAGAAAAGATTGGGTCCACATAAAACTATGTTTTATATTACAGATGATTCATGTATTTTTATATGGGAATTTACTTGACTATGTTAGTTATTTGTTATTAGATATTAAACGGTAACTATTAGTTTAAAACTGTCAAATATTTGGAGTAAAATAGGAGAGAGAATATTTGATGTAAACTGCTATTAATTTTTCTGAACAGTTTTAAATTTCATTGATATTCTTCAATCTAAAGAAATATGCACCTGTCAATTGGTACACTGATTCAATATTGTAGACAAATGAACAAAAATCAAATTCTAACTAAATAAGAATCTATGAATCATAAATCGAATCATACATATTTTGCAAGTGAACATTGATTCATCCACACAAACACAATCGAAAACAAATCGAAAGAATATATAATCAAAATCTATAAATATTTTCAAGAGTCTCCTATGGTGTGTATAACCTGTTCTCGATAACCCATATTGCATATTCGTGTACTAGATCCTGAGAAACACCAAATTAACCTAGAAGAAAAAGATGCCAAACCATTTTTTGTTTCATTAGTTAAAGAAAAAGCTTTATATTATAGAGTTACTAAATATTTCTATAGTGTGATGTATAATGTCCATGATAGCATAAGTATTTAGATTAGAAAAGCAGACCAATTTTGAAGATAAAAGGCAAATAATGTTGCATTAGGCTTCCAAATATATATATATATATATCTTTATATCTATAAATATATTTGCAAATACAATTTTAAATTGTCTAATATAGCACTATAAAAAAAAGAAATGATTGGCTTTGGCTAACTAAAATTTATAATAAATTTATAACACACACATATAGCAATAATAATAATCAATCATATACTCCCAGCGCATCAAATTAAAACAAGTGGCTCTATTATAATTATTTTAATGCTATATGGAAATTGTAATATACAATACACACCACATAAGGTAACACATTCTATATCCAATTCATGATACATTCTGAAAAAAAAAATACATTTTTTGTTGTCCAATCTAGTCGTAATAATAATCTATACCTACATTACTTATATCATCGCGTTTGCATTTTATTAAAAGAATAGCAAAAAGCCAATAAAAAAATCACCTTCATTTTTTTCTTTCAAAAAAGAGCAATGCAAAAAGGAATGAAAAAAAGGACTTTTACATATTATTATGCAGAACAAATTTTTAATGCGTTGTACACGATTGGTTTTCGATTGATGGTTGATGCCAGGGGCTAGAAATCAACTAACCAAACGCATGCATAGGCTCTATACTTATATAGAATTTTCGTTTTTTTTTTTTATTTTTTTCTTTAAAAAAAAAATAGTAAAACGTAAAATACTTGATCAGAATAACTAATAAAGCACAGTTGTGAGATGGAAGCGATAGCCGCAAGAGAAAATATTTTACAAGGATTAGAATACATAAAATTTGTATAAAATTTGTACAATGTGTATGTTTATATGCGCGTTTCTAAGATGGAAATATTTAAATGCGCTTTTTGTTATACGTACCATTTATAAAATGCACGCACAGTCACAACAACGCTAAATCTTATTGAAAAGAATAAAAGGCTATGCAAATTGTTCCATTAAAAATTTAAAAATAGCGCATGTACTCTTATTTCAACAACTTATAATATGAATAAACGAAATGCAAAAACATATAAAATAACATAATAATAAGAAAAAAAATAAACCATTATAGATATTGCATTGTGTTGACTTAGTTAACGTTAACGCAATTATTTTAAGTTAATGCTAGCATATTTATATATAGACAAGAAGCATTCTGATATCCACCTGTTAATAAATATTTCTTTAAATGAAAAAGCGAACAATAAATAAAAGTTAAAAGTGAAAATAAATTAGCTTAAGCCAATCATAATCCAATTAATTGTTAATCGCTATATATTTTGGTGTGAATATTTTTGTTTTGTACCTACTCAAATAAATGATAAACAATAGATAAATTAGGTGTCATAGTTTACAGTACGCTGTAAAATTTATTGGAAATTGCATTGTAAATTCTAATGTATTTCATTTTAAAATAAATTTCAATTATCATATTTTCTTGGGAATCATGTGATTAAACTAAACCAACTAGGTATTGTTCTTCTTCTATATACAACGTGCAATTTACAAAAAAAAACTGAATTAGTATAGGGTATAAACCGAGGAACATTTGCCCTCTTTTTACTTGAGTAGACATAACTCTTCTGAAGAATTTTATGAAGTGGTCTTTCAGCTACGTTTATTTCATAGAAATTCTTCTAATTAGAGTTGACAGTTCTGAGATATAAATCAATATATACATCAAAGTCAGCAGTGTAAACTTACCCCGAAGGTTTGCTAATATAATTACAATTTGAGATTACATTACTTTTAAGAGATTATTATAAATAATACTTAATTAAAACATACCACACATTACATTAACCGAAAATTAACATGTAATATAACATTTTTAACAAATAGAATAAAAATTTCATTTGGAATCAAGAAAAAGCTATAAATTCATATAATTTGATGTAGTGATATTTTCGTCGCAGGTGAGCGAGCGACAACTAAAGCTACCACCTTAGATTCTAACACCGACGATTATAAGCGTCCCTATTGAAAATAAAACGGAAAGTACACACCTGCCACGGGTTTACGTTTACCCTACTAACAATAATCTTTGATAAATTAACAATTTTATAAATATTATTGTATTAATCTTATTCAAATAGTTATTAGTAAGTGGCATAACTTAAACTTGGAAGGTGTTATACACGTATGTCATCAAGCGACAAACATTGCATAATTAATTTTAATATTAATTTATATGACACTGGCTCAGTATTTATTTGACTTGACTTTGTAAGGATTCGACTATATATATATATATATTCAATAGATTCTTTATAAAGGTATTAAGCACCTCCAGTTTTATTCAAAAATTGAAAGGCCTATGATAAATATATACATCTAGATAATGTGATCAATAATTTATACTAAACGAACGGTATTATTATAATAAAATACTAAATTCATTAAAAATCCAAATTAATAGTTTACATAAAATTGTGACATAAATTACAAGAATTTCTTGTTCGTTTTAAGAAAATCTAAACAACATAACGGCCGCATGGCGTCAAATTTATCTACGTATTATTCTTATTATGTATTATATGTATGTACATCACGTCTAACAACAATAACAATAAATTCAAATTATTTAAATTTTTATTATGCCTCCAGAAGAATTAATTGTTACATAAATAGACAAAAGTACCATCAAAGCCGCCCATGTAGAACAATAATATAATTTTTGTTATTTTCAAATAACTGGATGTGTTAGTACCTCGTATATGTCGAAAGGTCATTAGCAAAGGTGTGAATTTTTTATTTAGTTTTTTTTTTTTTTGCATTAAAACCGAAAAAATCTGAGGTGTATAAACTTTCTGTATAAGCTTTTAGCACTTTCAAATTTATAAAAAAGTGTTATAACTTATGGTTAAATGGCGCTAAGTTATTTCTTTTTTTTTATTTTTAGCAAGTTTTTATAAAATACATTTATTAATAATATAGTTTTAGTGCCATTTTTTTTACTTATTCTTTAGAGGGTCTTCCAAATCAGAAGAATATTTTGTTTTGTTGCAAATTTCTGTTCAGTATTTGAAAACTAATTTTCTAATGGGAAACCGTAAATGCTAAAGCTTACAACTAATTCGAATTTAAACATTTAAAAAATATTATTTGCATCCCATAAATAAATTCCAATAGAACGAATATCTACTGCATTATCTAAAAAAAAAGACTTTAATCAACCATAGAACAAACAATTGGAAGATGTTTCATAATTATTTCGACAAACTTCAATTTTATTAGCTTTGGTCTATACAAAAATGAACAAATAAAGCGTTAATAATTAAATTTAACATCACGATATAATTAATTTCTCACATCAGCACTATAAGTTAAGTGAATCGCATGGTCCATTAAAACAATAACAATAACAATAACAATAACTAACACTTCCAGTTCCAATAATTTAAAAAAAAAAAGTAATAATAATAAGAAAAAGAAAAAAAAAACCTGAAGAATTATTTAACTTTAAAACGAGTCATAATTAATTTCCCAATATCTCTCACCTTGGATTGTGCTCATAGCCATATCAATGTCAGTGAACTTGTCCGTAAAAATGTTATAAAGAAAAAAATTATATATATATATTTTTTTTTGTTCTTTTCACAAAAATTCTATATCTTGCCAATTTATATTATTATAGTTTACACTTAAAATTATGAAAAATCAGTTTTGAAATTCTGGTAACAGCCATCTTAGCCATTGCTTTATGTGACACATCTCTATTAATAAAATGTTAACGATTTAATATCTACTTTGACACTTTCAACTAAAGACGATAAATTAGAAAATTAATAATATCTTACCGAGTTGAGAGAGAAGAAAAATAAGCATTTTGTTCATCTTTATAATCTTGTTATTGTAATATAATACTCCTTGATGCATAGTGTTTCTGTTTATGTTTATTGTGATTTCTGTGTAATAATCGATTCGAATGGATGGACATTGTTTACACAGTTTTAAAAACCAAAAAGATTTAAATGGCGCACAGGCACAATAAAAATAAAATAAAAAAAAAAGAAAAAACGATCATTTTAAAAAATTTAAATTCTTTAAATGCATGAACAAAATATAAGTATTATTAAATGGTTTTAAATGAAACCTGTACTTGTGCTATAAAAACATGTAACACGTTTGGGTCTCTTTAGATTTTTTTTTTTTTTTATTTTTATTATTATGTATTATTATTATTATTAATATTATTTATTTATTTAGTTATTTTTTGTTTTATTATGAATTTTTCGTTGTTAACGATTTTAAATGTAAGTAATGTATTTGATCATCGGAAGAACTATTTTTTTTTTAAATAACGACTCCTGTTTAAAATGAAAAAGAAAATAGAAGAAGGCTAGGTACTAATAATAGAATGGATTATTAACAAAAAATAGAACAATTCCAGAGCAATAATGCTTATCATTGAAATAAAATAAGTTTTTCTTTCATAGTTAAAAATGTAATAAGCACTTAAATTTCACGCACATTAATAATATGGTAATTTTTTTGTCACGCAGAAAACATCACCTGTTTTGCTGTTTAATATCAAATTTTATTGTTTTTAATCATTAGCATTGTAAGTAATAAAAAATATAATTAAAAACAAGCCATGATATGAATAAATAAATATTATCGCATTAAATTAAATTAAATTAAAATATATATGGACAAACAGAGGCTACCAATTAGTACACACTGCTTCAATTTAGTGGAAAGAACAAAAATCTACACTCGAATATTATCAAACTAAAACGTAAGAACTAATCAAAACATATTTATATCTTTCAGCGAAAAACATGCATTCAGCGTTTAACGTGTGATCAAAACCCATCGACTCAATCAAAAGTTAATCAAATAAAAATAGATTTTATCACATAAACGGATTTCTCTACGATCAAAAAAATCGGTACCAAAAACTTTTATTTTCAAGTTCGCTAAAGAAATGTGCGTGCATACAATACTTAATTTATTTAAATTTATCAAAAAAAATGAAGCAAAATGTTCAAAATAATAATAAAAAAAAATCGTTAACAAATTGAATTAGTTCTATTCCGTCGAAACCTACACATTCATGCATTATTCTTTGACTTCTCTTCTCTCTCCCTCGCTCCCTTTTTCAATAATATTTATGATGCAATAAATTTTGAAATATTTCAAATTGATCCCATTCCAAATGGTAAAATGTCGAAAATTATTATTGACTAACTTTAATATATTTCAAATTAATACATACAATAAATTCATATATTATCGTTTTGCATACAATTGTTTTGTTTTTCATTTGACATCAATTTAAAACTATGTCGATCGATCCATTGTTTTGAATTTATATTTTATTTTCTATAACCATTAGCTATTACCAATATTCTAATTTTCTATTCATAATAATATATATAGTTTTTTTTTAATCTCACGAACAAATTGAAAAAAAACAAGAAAAATAATATTATCAATATAAAAAAAAAGATGCAATAAAATATTTCTCTTTTTAAGATCTTACATTCTCGGCATGTCATATATAATTATTATTATGTTTCTAATTAATTTTAACGACATTTTATATTATTATTTTGCTGCTGGTAACCGCACATACGAAAAAAAAAAAACAAAAAACAAAACAAAACCTTTATCACTAAATTAATTTCTATTCTTATGAATGTATGTTACGATTTTCCACATGCAATGTCAAAGTAGGTAGATAAATAGGTATATATAAATATTATGAATTGAATTTAATATATTTACCGTAAAATCTTTGAATAGTTTTGTACGAAAATAACCTATAAAATTTTCTTAACTGATTTTATTATAGGTTGCATATTTCTATTTTTCCTATATAATAAATTAGCGAACATAAAATATTCAGACTTCTAGGCAAATCGTGTGATTGGACTATAACAATTGTTTCTGAATAAAATAAATGTAGAAAAATTTGCAGTTTAAATAATAACTATGTTATAGTTAGATTCGGTAGCTGGAGATTATTACCATTTTTTTTTTTTTCGTTTTAATGTGGAGTAAATCGACATGCAAATTAATGTAAAATACCTAATATTTAAACTTGATCTATAATATTGGCCCTGGCCGATAAACAAATGCTAATAATTTGCTACTCTTAAATGAACTATATATTTCCAATTCTAGTTCCTTTTATCTTCGCGTGAAACAAAATAAGAATTGACCAAAATTTATAGAAACTGAATGAATATTTCTATTTAAAAAATTCTCTGTGGGACCTTAAAAAAGAAAAGTTCACACGTTTATAAAAAGTATTGAGACCAATACAAAAGAAAACTAATTTACACTCGCCAAAATTCAGATTAGTGCTGACAATCGCTTTTTAGAACTGGTCAATAGTGCTCAGATCTGACCCGTATTTTAATTTACCTACTGCGAAAAAATGTATTATTCGCATTTAATCAGTATTTTATGTTTAATTGAAAATTGGTTTAACAAACAAATAATAGAAAATCTATATTTTATTTCTATGACGATTAATGCTAATAACTTTTAATTGTATTTTGCATATACAACCCCCTGCCGATACACGTGAGAAGGACCAGAACATATTACTTTTGAAAACATTCTAAAATTTATTCTACAGACGAACTAATATAATATTGCCATATTTATTATTCATTTATTTAAATCTTTAATTATCTTATAGTTTAATGAATGCATTTTACACCGAATACCAGGCCATACCAGACATCCAGTTCATATTAAATTAATTTGTTTTATAGTAAATATGTATAAACATTTAAAACAAAACGACTTCACATAACGAGGAATATTAAGCAATAAAATAAATTTTTATTATTTTATGAAATCGAGAAGATTATTAGTAGTTTTTTTTTTTCTTTAATATATATATAAATGTTTATAATATGTTTTCGGATGAGTTTTGATTGAGATCGTATAGTGTATAGACTTAGGAATTAACGTAGTTTATTATTTAGTAGGTACTCATAGATATTTTATTCTCCAGTATATAAATATGTTTTGTATATTGCCTATCAATTTGCAATTCCCACTATGCTCATTAAAGTGTGTTTTTATTATTTTAGAAAATCCGATTTATCTTTTATTGTATTTGCTACAAATACATTCATTTTAAAGGGGAAAAGAAATGTATTTGATGGTATATCGAATAATCAGACGGAAACTATAAAAATTATATATGGTGTCGAAATTGTATTCGAAATATAATACATGTAATATATTTTTAAATAATTAAAAAAGAAAAGTTTTGCCAATAGAAATGTTTAATTGATGTTCTTGCAAGACATAGGTATATTAATATACTTTAAAAAATAGTATTTTAAATTAAATTAAAAATGATTGTGAAATTATCTTAAAATGCACTTTAAAAAAAAAAAAAAAATTGTAATACAAATTGATCATGTAGAAATTATTGTTATTATTTAAAAAATTTAACGATTTCGATATTGTAGATTTTCTTTTTTCAATTTTTTTTTTCTTTAGTCACAAAACATGCTCAATATTGATTGCACAGTGTTTAAAATTTCTATTCTATTTATCGTTAAATAACATGAAACATAATCACTGTCATCTTTTGTAATAATATAACATCAATAATAGAAATTTCTAGTAAATAATTTATTTAAAAGACCCGAGACACAGCGTGCACTCTTTATTTATGATCGTATATGCCGAATAATACATATTTTTTTTATATTATTACCACAACAATAAAATAATATATTTAATCGAGCAGAAAAAAAAATGGCAATTGTTGAAAATTTAATCTATTTCCTCATCAATAAAATAATCCATTTGATAATCTATCATGAACAATCATGCAAACTATATTGTTTTTTTTTGTTTTTTGTTTTTTTGATCAGTTCTACAGAATAAAACATTACAAAAACTATTTATAGTTAGTCGAAAATGTATAAGATGAGATAGTAAAATAAATATATATTTAATGTACTCACATTATGATTATGAACAAAAAAAAAAAAAAAATTATATCCAATGCACATACTGTATATATTTCCCTAGTTACCTCGGCATCCCTTTTACATACATTCCGTGACATTGCATGCCGTGCATTTTTCGCACGTAAACATTAAATATTACTATTTTCATCGTCGTTTTTTTTTTCTTCTCTGTATTCTTGTCCATGTATAAAAGGGACCTATGTGAGTACCACACGTAATTCTTGTCCATATAATAAAATGTTTATATAAAAATTACTAGACTAGAATCATCTCTTATATATATATATATATATATATGTAATAACCAACCAAACAGATTGTTAAATAACATAAGCCTTATAGTCTTCTACCTACAAACCTTTTTAGAATATTCATAATATTATATCGACAATAACAACAAAATAACTTATCTCTATAAATATTTATTATTGTTAACTATCTAAATGTATTAGGTAGGTTCACCCGTATCTATTATATTTATTTATATACATTTCTACATTTCTACATTCATATATATAATATCTTCCAATAAATACTATCAGCCAAACAAAAAAAAAATAAAATAAATAAATAAAAATATTATTAAAGTATTGTTTTCTAAATGCAGTTACAGAAGAGAAAAAAAAAATCAAAAAAAAGAAGGAGGAAACAGTTATAAAGTTTAGCATTTTACTACACATTACTAAGAACAACAACATACATTTTTATAATAGTGGAACCGATTGCCCCGCCAATACCCAATCAATAATATGTATAATTTATAAACTATCTTTATATATCGTTGTTGACCTCTTGGTGGTTTATTAAAATAAGTACCATTAACTATATAACTATGTGTATTTTAGACTGTTAGCGGCAGGGACGGCTTAACATATTCTATTTTTTTTTTTTAAATGTTTATTATATTAGAAAATAAATTGAAATCGATTTTCGCCAAATATTTAATTTTGTTATGATAACAGTTTTTTAAGTTTCACTCATCGCATTAATGGTTTACATTAAAAATTATATTAAAAACGAATTTTAATGTGACCGCCTCTGTTTCATTATTTGCAAATATCCCATTACCATGTCACTGTTAAATGGTGCTATTTATGTATTAAAACTTGTCGAATAACGAATTATAAAAATAAATAATAATATTGAAACTAATAAAAATACCAATCGCACAGTAAATAACACCTTAAATCCATTTTTTATGTCAAAAAATTAAATAAATTCCGCAAATAATTAGAGAATCATTTTAATACAATCGTCTGATTTCATTTAACAAATATGTGACAACTTTGTTAAATTCCTTCGACAGTTTACACTTAATACACATGGCTACTAAAGATACTTCAAATTATTAATATCCTATCCTAACCACTATTTACACAAAGCAATACGGGTATATTATACAAGTATATCTATATAAAAATACCTTTCATGTTGTTTCATCCTACATGCTTATCATATATGTATGTATTTTAAGTTGGTAAGCACAACCACATCCACTGTATCTATATATGCGTATATATTTATTATATTAAAATTATAATATGAGAACAGATAGATATATCTAAATCATCACACTAAAATGCAAAAATAATATTATTTTTAATACAAAAAAAACTACTTTAATCAGCAGGACACCACTCTTATTATTAAACATATACGCAAATGCATACATAATAATAATAATAATAATAAAAAAAACAAGAAAGAAAGAAAAAAATATATAGTATACAATTTGATTTAAAAAATGTCTGCAATTTTTTTTCTTTATCGTTTTACATTCATAATCTTGCTTATACACCGCGCGATTCCAGATGATAATTTAAAGAAACAGCAGATCTAAAATGCAAAGTAGATCGTACATTTGACATTTTATTATATTGTTAGCAACGTGACAGACTTCAAATAAAATATGTTAAAAAGAAACAAAAAAAAAAAACAAGAAAAAAAGAAAAGAAAAAAGATTATGAAAAAACAAACAGCCAAACATAAGCGCGATATAGTATAAAAAAAAAGCAAAAAAGGTGCTGCTGCCGTATATATAAATTGAAGATATATGTTATAAAATAAAAATATATTAAGAAAGAATAATTTAACAATACTACCCAAACTAACTGCTAAATATTCGCTTTCATAGTGTGCGATAGCATTAAAAAAAAATAAAAATAAAAAAATGTATCCAATTCAATATGCAAGTGAAGATGAATGTTCCTATATAATGAGTATACGTAAAAATATTTGTAATGTAGTACGTGTGCTAATGGTCTGGCAAAAGTACACCATACTAGAATTTACTATAATTATTTTCTACAATATATATAGTTTAAGTTCGAGCTCTATATAATACCCACTACAAGTTTCTATATCATAATTTCTAGCCAGATCATTTAGAAAATTATATTATTTTCTATTACATACATTTATAAATGTAATTCAGTGCCGTTTCTTTTATCGTAATAAGAATATATAATATGGTGTGAAGAAGCTTCGTTAAAAATACTAAAATGTCATGTTTGCGACCATCAAATGGCGCGTATATCAGACTTTATTTTATATTATATTGGCAATCGATAGGTATTTCTTATTACAATATAAATCGCGCGTATTTTCCTTACATATTTATTATATGACCAATTCTGTACATATAGTTATAGAATAATGATTATTTCATATACATATACACTGGTAAACAAATCGGTACGTGTGCAATCTAATTGGAACTTATAGTTTTGTTTTATCATTGATATAAATAAATGAATTTGCTCTTAATCAATAAATTTTGTTTTATTTAAAATATTTACTATTGCAGGAAATTGATATATATATTTATTTATATTTTTTAATTCGTAATGCCCCAGTTTGTTCCTTCAAAGAAGCCTTCAGATAAAATTGTGTATATTGAGCCCATTTCTCATTAAAAAAAAGAATGAAAAAAAAAATCCTTCTTTCACTCAGAAATGATGGATTTTCTTGTATGAATTCTTTTAAATAGCTTCATATTGGTTTCATTTCACATGAATTTCTTGAAATGAGAATTTAATCAAAATATAAATCCATTTCCTGAAACTAAAAACAAAAAGAAAAATTAAATACATTTCACCTGCAATACGTTCATAAAAACAAATACGATTTTTTATTTTTATTTTTTTTTCCATAATCCCACTT
This sequence comes from Catotricha subobsoleta, assembly GCA_011634745.2. Classification (NCBI taxonomy): domain Eukaryota; kingdom Metazoa; phylum Arthropoda; class Insecta; order Diptera; family Cecidomyiidae; genus Catotricha; species Catotricha subobsoleta. Next base: position 41,472 of record JAABKK020059631.1, read on the forward strand.
GTTCCAATTTGTCAGAACATTAATCTCTGCCTTCAACTACATCATCATTTTCATATAAATAAAAGTCATAAATATAATAAAAATAAAAAAAAAAAGCATTAAAAGAAAACAATTAATTTTACAAATATGAAAATAATGTAAATACTATAATAATTGCAACCTTTTTAACAAGCATCATTTCTCAATATAACAGCCAACGTATGTACATATATATTTATATAAATTATTTTTAATAAAAAAAAAAGAACAGAAAATAAATTGGGAAATGAAAAATTTGCGCCAATCTGTGCTGTTCAATTTATAGCCGTTTGTATTTTTGCAAATATGCTAAATATTGGAGATATTCAAATTCAAATATATCTTCTTATAAATTATATATTTACCAACTCGTTTGTCCATTGTATTTGAATGAAAAATGTGTTCAGCATAAGGATAGAATTCTCCTGCCGTATTTCATATTATGAAAGTTTTATTATTAATATTTTCTTTATTATTTATCGCCCACGCACAACTGTCATAATATATATATAAAAATGATAATAAATGTAAAATGTCTTATAATAATCAAGAAAAATAAAAAAAAATAACAAAATATAAACAAACAAACAAACAAAAAATGATTCAAAAAATATTCTCCAAAAATAAATCCTTGTATGCCGAATTTTCAGTGAATAAAATAAATGGATTTATTTACATTTGAAGCCCCATAGGGTTCAATTAAAATCAACAAATTTAAACATTAATTTCCTATTTAGTATTTTCTTTATTTATTTTTAATGAAAATAATACCGATTAAATACTCCCTCTATTTGTAAGCCTGATAATATTCTTACAATTTTGAATGTTAAACGAATATCGAGAAAATATTTGATTTGAAAAAAAATGAGAACATAAGTATAAATAAAATGAAAAAGATTTCACTACTTATAAGTATTTACAACACAAACAAATTGAGATATTTTCATTTTTCATATTTCACAACATAATTTATGGTTTATTTTCAGCAATTAAATGAACAATTAAATATGAAATTAACTGCTGGCTTAACATCAATTAGCCTTAGGACGCAATCAAGATATGTATATAACAATAATTAAATACACACTTGCTATTATTATTTAACAATGGCTTAATGATTTCACAATATATTTTTCTCAATATATTAGCAGTCGTCTGCTTTGGTTCGAACGGACCATTTAAATTTCTTTGTTACAATTTCCATAAAATAATGCTACAATAAAATTGTGATGATTATGCATTGTGAAATTTTGCGCTTTCAACTTACTCGCCTGTCATATTATCGCAATTTTTTATTGCATATTTTTCTTACAAATAATTTCCTATATTTTAAGTACGCTCACTTAAAGTCAAGTAAAATATACATTATTACACATCGTTGACAAAATATGACAGAGAAAGTACAGATTAATTCTTAGAAATTAACATTAAACCAATATTCTGAGTATGCGGTTATTAATTTAATATAAAATTGCAAACTTAATCATAAAGCGCAAAGATTTCATGATACGTATCTTACCGATTACCGCATAAATACATTCGAGTTTTTATTGAATGGGAGGGAATTCGGTGGTATAATATCCAATTTTCATTACTGTATTTTGATTCGGGGTTATTGGTATTCGATTGTGAATATAAATTTATAAATTTTATGGTTTATTGCATTACGGTGCAATATGACATTTTATTATCGCATTGATAGGTACGCTTGTAACCACGTGAGATAAGGTAAGAAAATAACAAAACATTACAGCTTAATGATTATTAATGCAAAACATGTAGAATCAAAGGTCATAGAACATTATAATAAATTCTGCAGGTGAATTTATGTGCGTGTAAAAGATAAGATAAATGAAAAATTTGAAATTGTTTTACGTGCAAAGTTGTTAATATGCGTATAAATGAATTTTTGTAGTTCAAATTTAAGAAACACTAAATTATATTTCCTAATGGTCTGAAGTTATATTTTTCTTTTTATATCAAACTGTTTTTAAATAATTATGAAAAATGGATAAATTTGGAAGATAAGAAAATTAATTTTTTGTCGTAATAATTTCTTTCACAAGAAAACAAAAATTAAATAAAACGAAAATAATAATAAAAAAAAAAAAAAGTCATCGTTTATTAAACCGCAAATGGATGAATATCTGTGCATTTAAAAATATATAAAGATATAAATTTCTATACACGATTTCTTAAGGAGTTATAATATTATAAGTAATATAATAATATTGATATAAAAATTTAATATCCCGGAGCTAGATGGAAGTTTCAAGTTTATACGAAAAGTGCTGTAAAACTGTCAGTCCATTGGTTAAGATTTACGATTAACTTGGCTTTAAGCATTTATTCTGTTAAATCGCAAATACCTTTGTGATATAAAAGAAAGAAAGAAAAAAAAAAACGAAAACAAAATTATCAAAAATAAAAATAAAATGAAAACCTATGCAGACATACATTCAGTGCGTAGTGGTACCGAGCATACGAAAAATTTATATATTTGCTGATTTAATTTAGATGAAATATTTATTAAATATCAAATAATATGTGGATTACGTGTACGGATCAACTATTTTATAATATGGTTTATTTATTCTGTTGTCAATGAACACGATACTTTCGATGAAATAGTTGCTATCGTGTCAATAAATAAACTTGAAGAGTTGCACAGTTTATGCAAAGTTGTATGTATTAAATTATATTTAACGTATTACTGAAAACCATAAAATAAAAGAAATTATTTTAAAAATTATTTACCACAACATTGGATATAAGAGTAATTATTTTAACCAGTTCTGTTTAGCTAATTTCTTTTGTTTTGAAATTAAAATCGAAAAATTAATATATTCATGATCATGATAAAATTTTATTGATTTTTTGTTCGTAAATTCTCTGTGTATATAGAAGATTCTCTGACGATGTTTATTATAAATGCACATGATGAACCAATTTACAATATGTACGTACAATTAAAAATCAACCATGAATAAGTACTGGAATGGCGCAAAAATAAAAAATAAAATCTAATATAAGACCAAAGTTGCGGAATGTCGGTATCGAATCGATATAACGATACTATCGAAAGCAATACTTTTAAATGATACCGATATCGAAGTATCGAAATTGTGTTTTTTATATCGAAATTATGATTTTCGATCCTTTTGTATCGAAACTGAATTTTCAATACTTTATAGAGCTTATGTTTTTAATTTTTAATAAAATTATCGAAAAGTATCGTCGATAGTATAGAAAGATACTATTATTAATAACTATGATATCGGTATATCGGCAATACTAAATAAAAGTATCGATCGCGCAATAATATGTAAATATATAAAAATATGTTTCGCTGTCATCAATGCGGATTATTATCGTATACTGGCAACCAATTAACTAACTTATTATCATTTATATTGATCTTCTAAATCTCACTTTATATGAGTGAGCTATGCGCCACTGACACAACGATTACAGATATATAACGAACAAGAACACTTGACACAGACAGGTTAAATATAAAGTTTATTGTAAATTATATGCTCAGTATTTTCAAAATGTTCTTTGAGCGAAAAAAAAAAGATTAATATTTAGATTACTTTCAGTTCAGTTGAAAGGTGCGATTCATAAAATGCATATATATTATTATGAAGAATATAAAATAATAAAAATCATTTTTATGTACAAAATTTTATAAATGATATAAATTACAGTGGATCAGTACCTAAATATAAATATAAATATATATATATATAAATGATAACACTTTTCGTATTTGATACTAAGCAGAATAAAATTATTCTTTTTAATTTCTTTTTCCCGAACAATATATGTATAATGTATTGTATATACAAACCTACAAAAATAAAATACTCAACATTAATATTTGTTATATATGTATAGCATTTAAGACGTTCAGGTAATAAAATAGCTTAGTCGTGAAATATTTCAACTAAATGAAGTTATTATAATATGGCTTTGGGCCATGTGACGTTCTTAGAGGATGATTTAAAATGGATTAATTTTTTTTTTTTTTATTTTTGATTTTATAGCTTAAGTACTTATTACTGTATTCAATCTCTATTAATAATGTAAATATGCAAGTTATACAAATCTTATATTCCGATTTCATTTTGTATCGCTTAATTTCATTTCGATTGTTTTTGGCTCTTTTTTTTTAATATAATATCCAAGTAATTTCTTTAAACCTTAATCTAAATTTAATACTTGCCTTATAGTTTGATACTTAAAAAACTATTTCTTTCATATTTAGCAATCAATGTCACAATTATAGTCTCTAATAAAAGATATACTAAAGTCACAATTAAGCTCAAATTGTTAAGTATATGAATTATAATGCTATTTATTTTATTTGTTTTGTAGTTTGCGGAAGTTTCAATTGGTGTGAAGGAGTTGTTGAACTTTTTCAAACCCTAAGGCATGCGTTCATTTTTATGCGTTAAGAAGCAATTTGAAAAATTTATTTTTAACAAATAATTTACTTCTGAATCAAAGATTTTACAATGTTCAGTTATATAATTCTTGTGAGAATATGTTTTCCACAATATTTCACCTCTTGTTTAAGTCATAGTTTTCTCTCTCCGTATTTTTGCAATCTTAAAATATTTATCTAGTGCCTACTGCCTATGATATATTTCGCTTTAATTCTTTGATCTTTAAAACTATTAAATTACATTACAAAAAAATAGCAATAATAAGTTAAATAATAAAGTTTGATGTGCATTTATTGAAAAATTCCCATTACCATTCTTTAATTAAAATTTAATACAAAGCTTTTATATAAAATAGAAAATATTAATCTTTAGATTTAGAGGATTTAGTTTGAGGCTTGAAACCAACAATCAGCAGATTCAATTTTCCGTATGAATTTTATATAGATAAAAATAATCCATGTTGATCAAATATTAAGCAATACACCATTTTTGAAAAATAATCAAATCCATTTATAATCAAGACATACCACTAACTTTATTTTATTATAAGAAATTAAAAATTTATTAATTAAAACGTTTAATTCCCTGAAATAAAATTAAGTAATTATGATTATAAATTTATATTTTTGCATGGAAAGATAATTCCATATGTGAAATAATAATTTTAATATTTTACGAATTTTATGGCAATTTTATATTCGCATTTTAATTTATTTGAATAAACAGGTTAAGAATAAGTATAGAAAATGATTAAAACGACTATTTTTTATAGAAACAAAGCTAATAAAACCAAAATAAGAATAAAACAAAAAAAAAAAAAACAAACATAAAAAACAAAACATTTTTCATGAGATAAATCTACTCCGCCCTAATATTTTTTAAATAATAACTGAAAATAATTGTATGATGTGGTGTGTAACGCTTCAATAAACCATATTTATCTTTAAAATATTAAACATCGAAAAATGATTTATGTTCATTAGTGATACATAAAAAATGTGTATGTTCCACCAAATCTCACACTAAATAATATATTAAAAATATTGTTTGATTTTAAGTTACTCGGTGCTCTTCATTAAAATGTGTTATGGGAATGCCTACAGCTTAGGGGTTCTGTCAAAAATATTATTCCAACAAATGGTTATTTAAAAACTTTAATTAAAAGTTATTGTTCAGGAATATTAAATATTGTATTCATTTGTAATTAATGGAAATGTTTAATTATAGTTAATCGAGCCACTTCAGATCACAGAGGTGATCTTATGTATATTTTGTTTTGATAGGCCGACGTTGATTTTATTTTATTTTTGTGCAGGCACAGTTCATAGAAATCGGTGCTTAACATAAACAACACTTTTTTGTTTGGTATTTGGAAACGGAGTCCATCCACATCCAAAATCCATTCATATAATTTTTTGCACATGGATAAAATACTCTATCGAAGAGTTCAGTGGAGTGCTTTTATTTAATCCAATTCTGCAGTACAGTAACAGTATGTATGTATATTAAATTAATTTATATGCTATTGTATTCGCCCGCGCGTAATGCGAATTTAATAATGTGTCCATTCTGTTAAATTGTAATATGCATGCAAAACGCCCAATGTAAGATGACTGATGGACTTTAAATTTAAAATTAAACAAAAAATCGTTTATCATTTTAAATGGAAGTTTCTTTTTTTTTGTGTATTTAGAGAAAAAAAAAGAAACGCTAAATCCAAAGAAAATGGTTAACAAGAGAAGAAGCTCAGGCACAAAATTTGACATGAAAATCAACGTCTACATTTTTTTTTGTTTTTATCAAACATGTATTTATATATATTTTTTTTGGTAACCTTTGTAACATTGACTAAGTATGAAAAAAAGAAAAAACTTTATTACTTCCGTATTTCCTCTACGTTTAGTATGTTATATTGTACTCGTATATATAAAATGTTGGCCGATTTTCAGTCAATTTTTTTTTTGCTATATTCAGTGTACACAAAAACTTAATATCAATAAATTTAATTTTACCATATTATTTTTCTATGCATGATTACTTACCACAATTTACAGAACATCACGTCTCATTACGCGATAGAATAAATAAAAACTATGCTTTACTGTAAATCTGACAGAGATCAATCATTATTCATTTTAACAAGAGAATAAAAAAATATATATATATAAAAATAGTTTATCGATCTTAAAGAGCATAAGCGCATAAATAAACTAAAGAAATAAGTCACACTTCAAGCTCAATACTTTAAGTTACCGCAAAGCATAGCGGTATTCTATTTTTCCTCATGGAATTCTCATCTACCAATTTGCATATACATACAATTAAGAACAACGAAAAAAAAAACAACACAAAACAACACAACACACAAAAAATACAAACCTTTCATAAAGTAAAATCTATGTGGTTTTAGTTACACACGATATCAATTTAATATCTCATTGCATGTGTATTTCTTTAAAATCTATTTAACAAAATAGAAATTTAGTAATGCTTTCATTTAAAAATAAATAATATTTGTGTTTTTTTGTTTTCAGGTCAAAGTAAATGTGTTGGATAAAAATGACAGTCCACCGGTATTTCGAGATATACCAATTTTATTTACAGTATCCGAAGACCTAGGACCAGGTCATACAATCGGTACAATACGAGCCACTGATCCAGACACAATCGGAACACTCAGTTATTCATTAATATCTGGTGATGATAAAAAGTTTTTATTAGATAAAAACAGTGGAATATTGAAACTGATTAATACGTTGGATAGAGAAACAAAGGACTTATACAAATTATTAGTACGAGTTAGTGATGGTGTTCAAAATACAGAAACAGTTGTATCAATTCAGGTAAGCGATTGTGTTTTTTTTTATCTAATGTTACTACAAATACTAATGCACAATTTGAATCGAAAACATAAAAGTGCATCAAATAAACTAGCTACTTTAACTTCATTTTTCAGTCGATTGCTTTCGTGTTAAATTATCTTACACATTTTTTTTTTTTTTGTAGTTATACTTTATACTTGCCTATAATTGTCTTGTTATAGATGATACTTGATATAGCAAAGCATTTCAAAATAATTTTTATTAAACCTACTGTAACATTCTTTATTTTTGAAATGGAAATTCTATTTTATAAGAATGTTTGAAATAAAAAAAAAGAGATATTTCAATTCTTAGAATCCATATTAGAACTACATAATATGATATAGTTCAGCATCTGTAATTTTAATATCTGTATATATATTATCGGAGATTCAAATCCTTTTCTGATATTTGAGATTTCATTCTCAGTTAATTCTAGTCAAAATAAGTAGTGAAAAATAAATATATAATCAGTGGTTTTACGCCGTGAGGTGATATGAAATGTAAGGTAAATTTTTAAAAGATCTTAAAAGATATTTAAACTTATTATATCACAATAAGGTATAATTATGGACTAAAGGTTCAAATATGCATTTTGCATGGTATACATTTCTTACATTTCATACCAAATCTAAGGGTGTATTAAATTACTAGTTAAGTATAGTTATTTACTTTTCTCACAAGTAGTGTTAACTTAGCCCGTTTTAAAAAGACCTCTTCCCTACCTAAAGTTTGCGAGTCGACTTTCTGAATCCATACGAGTCTCACTATAAATATATTCAAAATCTCAATTAAGTTAGGGCCTCAGTACAATTCTACATATTTCAAAATTTCTGATTCTTTCTTGAAACTATTCCATACAAGACATTTTAGCAACAACGCACCATAATTTATTGATTGCTTAAAGATCTTCACTGCATATACAAAATATTAATTATGGTATGCATACTTACGTGAAATATTTTTAAATAGTATTTGTTATATACCTGATGTGGTTTTAATATATCTTAAAATTCAAGATGAAACACGCGATTTTTATCCCGGATGACACAACAAATTAACGGAAAGGTTTTTATTATGGTCCGTACGAATTTTATTTAGTTTTGTTTGAAATATTTCTACTGATAATCTGGCTACAATCAACCTATTTGTGTGAACACGTAAAACGTTGGAATTATTTACTAAACGTAATGAAAAAAAGAATTTTATTTAAAATATTTCATCTTTAACATACATTTAAATTTTACATATTTAAGAGCACGAACTATTGTTACTTTTATTGATGTAATATAAATTCTGAAGTGTGAACTTTGGAGATAGTCAAGTATACATTAAGACTCTTTTCACAGTAGTTTAGAAAAAAAAAGTGGTCTTATTTTCACAAAAGCTTTTTGTCCCTTTTGCTCACATTGTTTTTAGATACTATTGCTACCATCTTTAAAAATTGCAATTTAATTACCTACTTCGTCATTTGAAACGAAATATTCATTTATTTAACAGAATATTTAAACGAAAAATGGTGGTTATCTCATCTAATCATGCACGGACACCAAGATGAATCTTATTTATATGTCTGTTATTGTCTATATTTGGCTTTTTCAAATTTATGTCTTTATTTCTTCGTAATCTGTAATTTATAAGTTATAACGATTAAAAATACTTATACATCTTTCATATATTTCTGTCTCTGTGGAATGTTCCATATATTTCTTATATACTATGCACAAGTCAACACACGCATGAATCCATTTACAAAATATTCATCTTGTGTAAATTATTTCCTTAAAATACATACGCGATATATTTACAATGCTAAAAATAAACAATAGCATCTAATCTTTGTTAAAACATCTACATTATATGCCTGCCTACTACCATAGGAAAAACAAAATATCTGATCATGGAAAATGAAAGAATCAGAATGTAATATAAATTCATTTAAAAAAAAAAAAAGTTAAAATAAAAAAATAAAAAAAAAAAACACATCCAAATACCATTCCGAAATTCTTATATTGCAATATTTTCTGCGATTTCTTTTTTCTTTCTGGTCAAATTTTCGATGATGCCGCCACGGCATGAATGTTTGCTTAAAAATGAGGAATTATGAGATTGTTTTTTTAATTAGGAAATTTTGACGAAATGTGTCGACGTTGCTATGTTTGTTAGGTTTCTGTTTGTACACTGTGTAATGTGCCGATAAAATGAATTGAACGTTTTTGTTGCATTCTAATGGAATAAAAGAAATAATTATTAACGAAATCCAAAACGTTTTTGGAAATACATACATACAGATTTGTTATTTCTGTTGTGGAATGTTTGTATGCTAACCAAATATGCTCTAAAATATTATAAATAACATTTAATATATAAACGGATATAAAAATAAGTTTTAATTTTAAATAAATTCGTTGTGATTTAAAAGTGAAAAATTAAAATTTTCCAATCAATAATTAAAATTAAATTTTCTTTCATAAATAAATAGGTCACAGATACAAATGACAATCCACCAGCATTTTCTGAGTCAGCATATTCATTTGATATACCTGAGAATGCACCGCGCGGTTATCAAGTTGGAATGATATCAGCAACTGATTCAGATATTGGTGCAAATGCAATAATATCATATACCGTTATATCAGATTGGGCAAATGATGTGTTTTCATTAAATCCACAAACCGGTGTATTTACATTGACAGCACGATTGGATTATGAAGAGGTGAGTTCATGCATATTTATTTATTTTTATTTATTTTTTTATATTATATTCATTTTCTCTGTATTTATAATAAATGTAAGTATGTCTACAATCAATTAATCAAATAATTTTCACTTAAAAAACAATGCACTGCAATTCAATGAACGTAGATTCTGTGTGGGAGTAAGTACATATCCTCATCATACAAATTTTATTAATAATTGAAAGTATTGCAAAATTATGACACGTTATAATGATCATAATATGGTAAATATTTTGTTGCAATTAAATGAGTTATTACCTATAAGTCATTCATGCTAATAGAAATGAAAATAGATTATCGAAGTTTACTGGAATTTTAATTAATTTGAGAAATATTATATGACGGTCGTGGCTTTTGCAAAATTAAAAAAAAAAATAAAGAAATAAAGAAAATTTTAAAGACAAGAGACCAAAAATGGAATGATATTAATGTATTACTTGGTAGTTATATGATTTATAAATATGAATAAGCAAGAATATTATACAATAATATTAATCATATTTTTTTATTTTTATTTATTTATTTGTTGCCATATTGTAAAAAGCGGTGGTGATATGGGACTGACATCGGTTTAAATTAAGTTTTTATTATGTCAAACGAAATTTTTAATGGGAGTGGAACAAAAATCATAAATTTGTTCTATTAATAGGGAGGTGTGGGTATATCTTTAGGTAAATTGAAATGTTAATTTATTTATTTGTTAAAATACACACACGTTGTTTGTTGCTGAAAATATATTGAAATAATTGTCAAGAATAATTTAATTTCAGAATGCGCATAATTTTCAGAATACCATTGAATCATGACTATAAAAATATATTTATCGACTTACATATGACTCAATATTTCTGAGAAAATGCATTTTGAATTAACTGAATATGACAACCTAATCAAGATTTTATGTTAAATTATGCATTAGCAATGTTCGAGCAATGTGTTTTAGTAAAATATGAATATTTTCTTTTCATTCAATTAAAATTTATTGACAGAATATTAAATTATTGCTCCTATAGATTTCAATTGGTGATAGAAAATTTCATGTATTTTATTAAAAATGACATGCCATCTATCAATATTGATTTAAATTTAAGATTTTATGATTTAAATCAGAACTTTTTCAAAAATAATGTTCACAATGAAATCATTAAAAAAAAGTTGCAAGAGCATTAGTTCAAGAAAATTGATTACAAATTAATGACAGAAAAAAAAATACTACCTACATTTATGTATTTATTTATTTTTAATCATTATTACTGTGTTCAGCGTGGATCCTCCCACCTACTGAATGCACGACGGCCAAATTGTCAATAGTCCTATCTTCGTGGTAGGACTTGAACAAAGATTTTTCCTCGAAACCAGAAGAAACCGTCTGACAGTTTAAGATAGACAGAAAAAAAACCTTATAACTAACCATTCTTATATTATAAATGCTGCTATTACATCTTATATAAATGTTAAATAAAAACACTTTTAAAAATAATTTAATGTACATTATTATGAAAAAAAAAAAAAAAAATTAAATCAATTATTTAAAACAAATAAATTAAATTTAAAAATAGTATGTCATTTTAGGTTCATTTTCAATATTCTTAAAGTATAATTGCACGAATTTCGAATTCAATTAATTTTTAATAATTAAATAGTTACACGAAAGTTTCTTACTTATTTCTTCAGAAAAGTTTTTTTTTTGATGAGATTCCACAGGACCACAGGATACAATATTAATTTTCTTATGTGTGATTAACAGTAAACAAAAAAGCCATTATTCTATTATTTATTGTTCTACCACTAAAATATAACTGAATAACTTTGTTACAATTTTTTTTTTTGGAGCAGCATACAACAAATTGCATTATATATTAGACCACCCACCAAATGTATGGAAAACAAATTTGTGTTATTGATTTTTGGTCTCAGGGAAAATTATTGTTCATTTAGATTACATTTAGACTACAATTAAGTTTTATTTTCGAGTTTTTTTTTTCGAGCCATTTGAAAAAGGTAAATCTGTATGTCTTTAAAATCTTCGAAAACTCTATGAACAACTGATTTAGTTCAAATAGTTTTGTACAGATGTTCGTTTTTGGAGGTCATCTATGAGAAAAATACCTTATTTCTGGTTAATGAGATTTTTTTTTCGTAGATGGACTAATAAAATGAACATCTGTAAGAAATGTTTTTAACTATATCAGTGGATCTTAGATTTTTCGAAGATTTGATATAAAAAAAAACAATAATTTTTCCATACATTTTTTCCTTCGACTTCATACAAAATATCAAAACCTTTGAGCGACCTCTAAACTTTTTTCAAATGGCTCCCAAAAAAAATTAAAACTTAAGTGTTGTACATCTAAGGTCTAAGGGAACAATAATTTGCCCTGAGACCTAGAAATCACGTGGGAAGACTAATATATATCGCTCTTAGACGTTTTAATACACACACACACAAAATCTCATTAAAAAAAAAGAAAATACTTCAAAATAAAGTCTGTGAAGATAGGAATGATCAAAATGATTTTCTAATAAAATGTGGCTCTAACACAAAAACCGCAAGTTACAACATTTAGTTAATATCATTTAAGTAACTAATAAAATAATAAAAACTTTAAAAGCGCTCGTTGTTTATTTTATTTATATGTTCCACAAACAAAGATATCTTTAGTGTACGCTTGGTAAATTTTAAATCTCATCCGTGCGATGTTTTGTTTTTTTTTTCTTTTATTATTATTTTTGATGTGTGCGCAACTGCGCACAGTATATTTATTGCATTTGCAATATGTCCCGTGTAGAATACAGAAAGACAAATGTTTTTGAATTGAATTTTATATCATATACTTAACAAATATTTTTCTGTGGAAATACAAAAAATACCCAGAAAACAATTCATGAAATTTAAATTCATTTTTTTTTTTTTAATTATTATTTTTGTTTTTCATATATTACAGGTACAGCATTATATATTGGTGGTTCAGGCCCAAGATAATGGTCATCCGAGCTTGTCCACAACTATAACTGTTTATTGTAATGTCTTGGATTTAAATGATAATGCACCAGTTTTCGATCCAATGAGCTATTCCAATGAAATTTTTGAGAATGTATCAATTGGAGTTGATGTGGTCATGGTTAGTGCTACAGATATTGATTCAGGTGAGTTAAGCTATTTACTATATTACTTTTATTATAATTTAAATATAACTCGGAACTATGAATATGGTTATCAACATTTATTATTCATACGTATTCATTATTCATTTCAAAAACAATAAATACTTAAGAGAGAGAATCTGTAATTTATATGCTGACTTGACTAGAGGTATTATTGTTTTTCTTTTCCCTTAAAAAAAAAATACATGTTGCAGAAAAACATTCGTTGTAATTAATATTCAAACAACGTTCAGATCAATTCAGTTATTTATTTGTGCAGGTTAAATACAAAGCGACTTAATTAATTTTCATAATTAAATGTATTTGATTCTAGAAGTTGTCTTTTAATTCTTTTTTCTTTACAAGTGAAAAAAGAAATTAACTAAAACTACAGCGGTTTTTATAAAAGCTTTTTTTTTCTCTTTCTCATACCATGCACAAACTCCGTAAATATTTTCATTGCCAAAAAAAAAAAACAAAAAAAAAGCTTTTTTCCTCAATTTCTCTTGTAAATAATTATATCGATTTGCGCAGATATAATTACAGAAATATATATATATATTATTTTTTTCATACTTAAAACTAACTCTTTGACTGCTGAATGTATCCAGAAAATGACATATCTTTAAACTAAACGACTATTAACATTTTTTCCTCTTGACTTTTTTGGTTGTTTTTCAACATGAAAAAGATCTTGTTTGCTGGTTGTTCATGTTTCATACCATTCAGTTTATGTCTACCAATGATTATAAGTGTGTATTGCGACCGAACGCGTTTGTAAAGTCGTTCATGTATCTTATTCGGAATTCTTTGTTACACACAACTATGTAATACACAGAAATGGAAGCAACAGACATATTCCGTTCAACAAAACATATACACACAAAGAATAATTATATTCAAAGCTAGATTTGTATTAAAATGAAACGAGGATGATCATCATCATCATCATCATCAACGTCATCATTCCAATCATTCATAGCAAAAGGCAAGAAATGAAAACAAAATAAATGCACAAAAAACGAAGAAAAAAAAAACAAAAAAAACATTCGTTACATAGATTTTAGTTTGTGTATTCGACCTTAAAAGTAATCAATCACTGTGTTTCTCTCAGTTGCTTATATGATGGATACAAATAATAATAATAATGATAATAATAATAATAATAATAATAATAATAATAAAAATAAAAAAAAAAACAACAGAACAAATCTGAGACACACAATAATATACACAGACAAAGAAATGCTTTGCTATGTTGGTAGTAAGTAAGCGCGTACAGGTTAAAGGAATATGGTTTTACATGGGCTGTAAAAGAAAAAAAAAAGCGGTAAAAGGTAAATAAACTGGGGAATTATTGAAATGTAAGATATATGAAATTTGTTGGGCGGAATGAAATGCATATATATATATTATTTATAATATTAAATTTAAAATGTGTATTCAATTAAAATTAAATACATATCAAAGCAACATTCAATAATTTAACTTGGTTAAACATAAACTGTAATAAAATATATTTTGCTAGAACTTCTGTTCTTGTATTATATGTGCGATAAACATAATAATTTACAAAATGGAATGAAGTTTTTAATTTTTATTATTGAAACGTTTTGATGAGATGAGATGAGATGGATGAGAGGAGATGCATTACGCTGCTCCATTATAGTTATAGTTTTAATTTAAATTATTGAAATAAATATTTCTTTCTTTCTTTTTTTTTCTTTTTTTTTGTGCTTATATTGCTTACATCGAACTTGATATGTAAACATAAAAAGTAAATGTCTTCAACAGCATCACCCTAAATGGATGCCATCTACTAAAACCACTTCGTTCGTATAGTAAAATCGTACAAAACCATAAATTTATTCTTTTCTATTCGTATTTAACTAATAAAATTTATTTTATTACATATGTGCATAAATTGCTTCAATGGAATATGCAATAATTTATAATTCATCTTATGATGTTATAATAAAAAATAATAATAAAAAAAATATATATGTATATGTATTTGTATATAATAAAATAATCTTTATATGATTGCAGGACATAACGGTCGTATTGAATATAGCATAACCGCTGGTGACGATAATAATGATTTTGAAATAGTTCAAAACGGAACTATTCGAACAAAACATGCACTCGATCGTGAAACAATAAGTACATATAATTTAGTGGTGACCGCAAAAGATTGCGCCCAAGAACCTGAGAGAAGGCTATCATCAACAGTTCAGGTAATTTTCATGATTTCTTTTTTCTATATTTTGTAATATGCAATACTTTACACAAATACATTAAAATGTATTTCAATGTATATGATTGATTTTATTCGTTTGCGTTTTTAACAATTTATTGTTTTTCATATAAAAATTAATAAAATGATTGATGCGAGTAGTGAATTGATTTATGTTGTACTATTTTAATTATCCTATTTAATAATGAAGATTTTCATTCTAAATTCAAATACATAATATCACATCATTATTTAATTATATATACAATTGAAATCAATAAACTATATTACTAATTAAAAAAAAAGAAGAAAAATTGCAATAAAACAAAAAACTTACGCGACGAACCCAACGCTACAGACAGACAAAAAGAAAACAAATATGAAAATAAGAAATATTAAGTATTTGACATCGAAAGAATCGATTATAAAATATTTTATTTCAATTGAAATATGCATTTCATTAATAAGATTCCTGAATGCAGATTGTCATTAGTCTAGTCATAACATATATATATATGCAAGCATATAATGATTATGTTTTAAATGATATTGTTACAGACTTCTCGATAGAGACTCTTGATATATTTGAAAATAAAGGTGTGTTTTTAATTGAAATATATTATCTATTGAATGCGAGTACGCCCAGTGCCATTTGTAATTTAGTATTTATGCAATTTTTTATTTCATTTAAAATACAATAAATAAAGAAATTATTTCCATTGAGATATTTGACTGCTAATATTCGGTATAAGTACGTATATCAGAACTCAGTGATCCTGAATCGATAAAAAAAAAACAATTAATAAGATCTTTTATAAATCATATTAAATGAATTAACTAATTGAAAAATAAATGTAATAATTAAATTATAACATAAGTATGTTCATACTTATTACTATAAATAAGAACATTTTTCTTGCGGAAATTTTAATAAGATATGTACTTATATTTTTTAATAAGAAATATTTTCTTAAAGATTTTAGTAAACGTGTAAGTAAGTATTTTCCGAAAAGAAAAATTAATTCGTGCATTGTTTTTTTGTTTTTCTGAATAATGAAATATTTTTTTCGCTTCGTACTTTAATAAAAGCCAATTGCAATTATCCTTGAGAAATCAGCGACATTATAGGCCAAATATCTTTAGATAAACTATATTTAAAAAAAATAAAATAAAATCTGTAGACAATTTGTAAAACACAAGAAAAAAAGTGGTATTTCCAGATGATTTTCCAGTCAACGATTTATAAATTGATTTTATTGAAAATATGTATAAGTATAAATTAAAAAAAACATTTTTCAATTCACAATTATTTATTTTTTATATTTATTTAGTTGTTGCATATATACATTTGAAAACAAAATTCCATAACATAAATAATTTACTTTTTACATTGTATCATGGTGAACATTTACACAAACTTTTCTACATTATAGACACATAATAATCCTACTTAGTTCGATGAATATTACACATATACAATATACATATAGTATATTGACTGACGATTTGTACAGAAAATAATAATGTTTAAATTGCATCGTAAATATTATTGTAAAATTGTCTAATTGTACGTATGAGTTTTTACGTGATTGGCTTATGTTTAAATGAAATCTTATCGAAAATAAAATAAAAATAAAAAGTTGTTGTGCACAATTATTAAGTACTTATATAATTGCAAATTAAAACAAACAAAAAAATAATAATAATAAAATAATAGGAAAAGATGAAAAGAACGTTCTAGTAATTGAAATGCTTTGACTGATAAAAGTCTTGTTACTGTTTACCACTTTATAATATACTTAAATGTTACATTAAGTGTATTGTGTAATGACTATTGCCATTGGCAAACTTACAATGTTGTGTGTTTAAATAATGGAAAATAATTTTCTGCATAAAGTTTTTTTTTTCTCTTTCTAATACAATTTAAAACAATATCTATAAATATCCTTTTGAGTATAAATATGATAAGTAGTTATTCTGAAGAACTTTAGAGAATTTATAGTGAATATCTGTAATGGGATGATCTGTAAATTATAATATATATTGATTTCTATTTTGTTATTCTATTACACAGGTTACAGTTATATTAAAGGATGTGAATGATATGTTTCCTGAATTTATTACCTCAAACGAGACAAGTGTTACCGAAAATATTCCCGTAAACACTGTGGTGATGGCCATTAAAGCTATTGACAAAGATGAAGGTCGTAATGGTTATATTGAATATATGCTAGTCACAGAACCTTCTATTCCATTTACATTGGGTACCGTGGATGGATTATTACGTGTTTCAGGAAGACTAGATCGAGAACTAAGATCTTCTTATAAATTAAAGGTAACTGCCAGAGATCGTGGTGAACCACCAAAGTCAACACATTTCGAAATTTCGGTTAAAATTCTAGATGAAAATGATAATAGTCCCGTATTCGATCCGAAACAATATAGTGCCGCTGTGGCAGAAAATGCTAGTATTGGTGCTATGGTTTTACAAGTAATGTGACAATTTTTTGTTTTATGTTTACTTTATTCCTCAAACCAATAATATAGAAACATATTAATTTATTTGAATGCATCAACAGGTATCTGCAACTGACATTGATGAAGGTGCAAATGGACGTGTAAGATTTTCAGTCGCGGCTGGTGATGAAAATCGTGATTTTAGTATTAGTGAAGATTCTGGTATAGTGCGGGTAGCTAAAAATCTAAATTATGAACGAAAATCGCGATATGTGCTTACTGTGCGCGCAGAAGATTGTGCCGGTGATATTGGTAATGGTGAAACACGTTATGATACAGCCGAATTAACAATTTCAATAACAGATATCAATGATAATCCACCAACATTTTTGGATTCACCTTATTTGGCTCATGTTATGGAAAATGTGATACCACCAAACGGTGGTTATGTTATTACAGTGAAAGCGTATGATGCCGATACACCACCATTTAATTCTCAAGTGCGGTATTTTTTGAAAGAAGGTGATGCTGATCTG
The DNA here is from genome assembly GCA_011634745.2 of Catotricha subobsoleta. Lineage (NCBI taxonomy): Eukaryota > Metazoa > Arthropoda > Insecta > Diptera > Cecidomyiidae > Catotricha > Catotricha subobsoleta. The sequence continues at coordinate 59,913 of JAABKK020059631.1, forward strand.
TTTCGAATAAATGCTTCAACTGGTGAGATTTCATTGTTACGTGCTTTGGACCGAGAATTGCAAGCAGAATATACATTAACGCTGGTTGCAATGGATACTGGTGAGTGTTTTATTTGCAGCTCTTTTTAATTTACATATATTCGTTTAAAATTTTAATTAAATTAATTTCCAATAAATTGAAATATGCATAATAATATTACATAAAATAGTATGTGCGTCTCTTACAAAGATTCTGTTAAAAATAAAATTCTTCTTACACAAAAATCAAGCCATAAAAATTGAAAATGAATTGCATTTAAAACTGGTTTTGTTTCCACCCTTTTGCATAGCTATAGAAAAATATAAATAAATAAAGTCACAATATTATATATTAATTTTGTTTCATCATCGTCTTCTGTTCTTCTTTGATATTATAATATTTCACTTCAAATATATTATCTACCAATATGTATTTTGTCCGTATACAAAATAAAATAAAATAAATTATTTCTTGAACTACATTTTAATAAGTAATCAAAGAGAACTCACTCAAAACAGAAAAAAAAAACTAGAAAACTTATCAAGACGTGCGCGGCCGGAAACTTTATAATAATAAAATATATTTATTTATATTCAAAACAATGCTCTATACATAAGAGCACCTCTCACACACGTACAATTTCAATCATTAGAAAATCATGCTAAATCATTCATAATGATTGGTTTGATTTTCAAAATTATAGGTATTCAGTTTATTTATTTAGCATGTTTTCTTTCATAAATAATATGCTAGGACGGACTTTATAATATGATAATTTATTAGTGAATATTAGTGTAGTGAGTATTGTTAGAAGGATTGTTGTTTGGATGCATATAATTTAAATATTATGCATATATTTAATAGAATTATTCAGTAATTTATTCGAGTATGTATCGAGAAAACAATCGTTTATGATAATTATTTATTTTATTTTATAAATTCTGTTATATAATCTATTTTATTTTATTGTATAAAAATTCATATATAGAATTTTCTATAAATAATTCCCATAGAGAAAGATATGGCGCTAGGATTTAAGAAATATAGTTGCTTAAAGTAAAAATTCCAAATATCTTTTTCGCATAAATTTAGTTAGTTGGTTATTTTAAGAGGAGGATGTTCAGTTTATTCATATGGTACTAAAACAACTTTTCTTCACATCTATGTAATTCTTAAATTTTGAATAAAGTCACCAAGCATAGAATTATAAAAATTCCATTATGTAAAACAGTATTAAGGTGACTTCTTAATAACCAATTAATTCATGATACTGATACGTAAATTGTTGTTTTTGATCTTTTGAGAAGTCTTGAATTATAATACTTAATTTTGCTAAAATTAGTCTGTTTCGTATCACAAAACCATTAATATTGTATTGGGCAGTTGGCTAAAATTTTACCCACGGGAAGAGATGTATGGATAAACACGTTAACATAGAATACATAAATTTATATAAAATAATAATAAAAAAAAAATCACGGTTTAGTTTAAATATTGACATATTGTAGAACCATTTACCATAATATTTTTTTCAATATTTTCGTTCTTTTCGTGTCTGAAAAAATTCATTGGTAGATTTATTTTGGATTATTTTTCAATCCCTGTATTACCTTATAACACAAGCAATTTTATCCAATTTACATTTCACATAAACAGAAGAGTAATAATTTTTTATTAATAATATTTCCTATATGTATATGAGCATTGAATAATATTATTATTAGGTAAGCATCTATCTATGTATATCTATATAGATTATAAAATGGGTTGATTATTTTGCATCAGGTGCAAGCTCTTCGTTTATTTGCATGTGTAAAAATGTTAAAGTACACGCATTTTAGCATAGTTATAGTTACATTACAATGATGATATAGAAAATATGTGTAAACATAAGAATAAATTATTTACCTTCAGGTATATTTTGTTTGGTTTGTGTATGAAATGCTATCAGAATCATTAAATAAATTAATAACATATGAGCCTCCAGAATAGATGGCCAATCAGATGAGCCGTTTCATTAAAAATTATCTTTTTAAAATTGTTATGTTGTGGGCTTGGTCATATTAATTAGAGACAAAATGCCCGTAGAGTGTTATTTCTGTTGCGTTAACATAAATTTTCCTTCTTTTTTTTTTTTTCTTTTTCATTCTTTAATTGTTATTATGTATATATTTATTGAATATTAAAAAAATTTAAAAATGGTGACAATAATAATATAAATATGTCTGCAAAATTTTTAAATATCTGTACAAAAATTAAGTTAAAGAAGAAATTAAATTGTAAAGAAATAACAATGAATGATTTGATTCGTTTATATATTAGTTTTGTTTTGAATAAGATACATCGCATTGATAAATATTAGAGTTTAAGAGCAAGACCACACAGCATAAAATATTTGCATCAATAATTACAAATCATTGAAGTAAATTCCTTTTTTAAATGAAAACCTAAAACGTTCAACAAATATAAATATTTGTTTCTCAATAAAAAACAAAAAAAAAAAATATTCAAATATAAAGCCAACATAACTGATATTTTAATGATACGAGATTTTTAACTGAAATATTCTGTAAAACATAAAAACGTGTTAATGTTGACTCTTAAAAAAGTAAAAAATAAAAAATAATAATAATAAAAAATGTTTGTCATGTTATTATCTAGGTTTTAACTGCTGTTATATTATGTCCTATGTAAATTAATGATGTGTGTGCTTACTAAATTCAATATGCTTCAGTATTATTGGATTATACTATTTTACGTTTTACCTTATGTACATTATATCTAATTCATTTGAGATAAATGTGCGTTTATCTTCGAATATTGTGTACAATCAAATTAATACTAAATGACAGTACCGTATAAAGCACATCGCGATGACATTTCTGTCATAATTCCGCTATAAGAGACTTTGTTTGACCTACAGTACTTTGCTCAGCTATTCATTATACTGTGTATGTATGGGTGGTCTAAACACAAAAATGGGCAAATAAATACCAGTAGTGTTGGAATTCAGTAGAGCTGAAAAAAATTCTTTTTTTCTGTTGATCATAATCCATTTCAATTTTCACGCCAATTGACCAAATGTAGTCTTTTTTTTACGATGAATATAAAATATTTGTATTTGGAAGTGGCGCTGAAATATTACGATACTGCTAAATAAATGTTAAAAAAAATCAATCGATATGATTGTTGCAGTTTATTACAACTATTTCACATATAAGTATTACACACACCTAAAACAGCAAATTAGCAAATAAATTCACTTGAAATGTAAAATGAAATTTTATTAAACCGATTTATATATTAAGTCGTTAATCACATAATTTATCCTCAAAAGTAATCTTTGATGAAGATTTTATTATACAGCTTCATGTGCTATTTTTAATTCTTTTTTATTGAGAACACTACTCAATACTCCATACAGATTATTCAAAATGTGTAGTACACACACAGCAGGATACAACAATATAATTATGCCATTTAATATCTACCTACCACTGTCTATAAAATAACTGCTAACGCTATAAAAAAAATAAAAATACCAAACAGAAGACTAATTGATTATTTGATTTATATTTTATTGTAATTTTGATTTAGTTTTAAAAATCATAAATCAGTTAGACGATAAAATTATTCTTTTTGAATTTGAATAAAAACCTAAGGCTGTGTTGCCTTCCCTTTATACAATTTGTGCTACGTATAACATTAAAACAATGAAATATTTTGAACAAAGAACTCCGCCTAACCAAACATCTATCTAATCGCATACACGTACCTTTAAATAAGTATCTTCTTAACTTTTTTTTTTTAACGTGCATCACGTTGATGGTATGCATAATATATAAATTTTTAATAAAAATAATGTCAAAAAATCATTTTAAAAGAAAAAAAAACTCACACACAGAGCTTATCATATTATCGATCGATTTACTTAATGGTTATACTGTACTTATGGACCAATAAACAATTACAACCGGAGGCCAAATACCATTATTATTATTATTTTTTTATTTATTTTTTTCATTTTTGTTGCGTTAGGTTAACCGACTTTTGCGTATTACATATACTTTTATTTTATAGGTAGTTTAAAAATTAAAAATGGCTGCAAGAAAATGTGCAGTGCATGGTGCATGTCGCTACTCATTCAGTCAATACACGATTAAGTAAATTATTACCTACATACATTTTTTTTTAAGAAAAAAAAAAGTTAAAACACTAACACCATAAATATATATGCACCAAAATATACATCATACGAGTGCACTGCAATATCAGTCCATATTCTTATATACCTTTAATATTTTCAAAATAATCCCACAATAAAAGAAGAGCACTATTTAAAACGAATAATCGAAAAACAAATGTACATAAAGTTTAAATTTATTGCAGTCTTCATTTAAGAATATTCTGAAGTACTTTCACCAAATTGCATATAACAATTCTGATTTTTATTTCCAGTTAACTATTAATTAATTAATAATATTAAAATTATGCTTTTTATTTCTATAAGTGTATTGTTCTGATGAATAGACAAATTCTATCGAAACGATAACAGATAAATATAACAATTATTGAGATGAAGGGTCTCTGTGTCGTATTAAATATATTTTTTATGATCAACTTCAAATAAAGTTATAACTATAAATAAAAATTCTAGCTTCAATCAGAGAATATATTGTACTTATAGGAGAATTAGATATACTTATTGCTTATACGTATTCAGAAAATACATAATATAAATGAATTGAATTTTTCCTCAAACTTTGATTTAATAATTACGCCAGAAATTTTCTTTTTGTATTCTTTTTAAATTTAAAGTTTATTTTATATTATTTGCTGTTAAAATTTGAACATTTTTTTAACACTCGCGTTAGTTATTATTCAAACGTAAAATTATTAATAACTTATTACATATTTATCAGTTATTAATTAATTCATTATATTCTTAGCATATGTTACGAAGCAATTCTATAGTCTATTCCATATAAAGAGACCAACGGTTTTATGCATGGTTGTCTATATAATAATAATATAAGCATAAACGACATAACCTAAATAATAAATATGACATGAGTAATAAGTCAACCCTGAAAATATCAACCAATCACCATTGCTGAATTCAAATTCAAAAAAGAAACTGTTGGTCTATTTATATGGAACAGACTATAATGGTATGTAGATTTTGATAAAAAGATATGGAATCTGATGAAATGTGATAAAAAATTAAAAGAAATAGTAAAATTTTTAAGATTCTCTAAAGCTTAACCATATAAAATAGTTAATCAAAGTGTTACATAATTTTTCATACAGAGTAATTTATTTATCAACATTGAAATTAATAAAATAAATTCGCATTGAATTGGAGGTTGACTACAATTGTGAATTGACAATAGCGAATTATGTAATCATCCAATTCACTTGATCGCTTTTATTAATTTTATTATTTGCACAATTCGGAATTGTTTATGTATGAAGCAATTTCAAATTATTTGTGAATACGTAATTTAGAGAAAAGAAAAAAAAAACGATTTAAAATTTATTTGACTATTTGGATTAAAATATTATAAGATAAACTAATTACTATAAAAATATTCTGATCTAATTTTAAAATAATTTAAAGATCAAATTCGTGATGCATACTTATGTGCTGCATTGTTAGGTACCGAGTTTAATGACCGAAGTTTATAATTATTTTGTAATACTGTTTCGCATCTAAGTATAAGAGATAAGACTATAATTTTTCTAAATATCTGATCTTAGAAAATAAGTAACTCAGTTTTCTATTTCACAATATAATATAATTAAAGAAGTAACAAAAAAAAAACGGAAGTTTTCTTTTTATAGAAAAACTGATACTAAGAATCTAAATAGCCTTAAAATCTTTTTATATACTTAACTGCAGTTTGAAGGGTTGCGATATAAATATGTATTGCATTTCCACAAGTAGATAAAATATAATTATTATTGTTGTAAAGAAAACAAAAAAAAAAAAAAATTAAATGAGTACAAATTACTGGTCTTGGTTCCGATCGCAATTCTTATCGTAACACTACTTAAAATCATCAATGTTTTCAATACATTATGATTATTTTTTACTTCGTTTGTTGATCATTATTACACTATCGGATACACTGCACTGATGTGATGTGGTTAAAGTTATGGTAGTATTAAACTGCCCCTGAGGGTTTCGTGACGTCACGAATTCATAAAGAATCAACATGGCTGATACGGCGTCCGTCGACACGCCTCTGCTTTATCTTTTACTTGATTTTTGCTCACTTTTAAAAGTACTCTTTGATGATTTTTTTTATAACATTACCACATATTATTTGTACCACATACCGAACGCGCAAATAACTATAATAGTTATAGATGGAATGAAAATTACTCGTGTTGTTTTATTGTATGTAATAGCAAAAAAGAAAAAAAGGAAAATTATAATTCTTCAATTATTTGCAGACTGCGGTGAACTTAAAGGTTGTTTCGATCCATACGGGACCGGATAAGAAATGCAATGATTTTTTTTTAAAAAATTAATAAATATTCGATGTGACCAATCAATTATTTAATGAGATCCATACCATGCAATACCATGAATACCCAAATAATAATTGCACGTATATATTTAACGTAAGGTTATCAATTCAATATCTTCGTGTTGCTCAATATTTATTTCATCATTGACAATTTCTGATTATAATTACTTACATCAATTTGCGTTAAAATGCTGTTTTCGTTATTTTAATAATTTAATCTTAAGTTTATCAAACATTTTACGTGTATAAGGCACTTTAATCCATAAAGATGACAATTATATTGATTTTTGTTTTATACCTACGTAACATTCTGGACATATTGTAATCATTATATAAGTAGGTAGGTACACACATCGAAGTATCTAGAGATAGGAAGAATTACTCTAGTCGCAGGGTTATTATATTTTATTAAAAAGAATTAATAAAAAAATAAAAAAAAAAAAAACAGCTATATCATTTCATATAATTTTGTTCTGTGAGCCCGGTAATGTCGTGACTTTTAATTTCTGATAAAAGACGATTTTTTTTTTGTTTGTTTTGTTGTTTTCGTTGTTTATTCTGTAAAACGAAACGCTTTGTGTGTGTCCATAAATCACTATAAATAAATAAATTGTCTTTAAAGGAGTGTATAATTTTTTTTTTATTTTTTCATTTCATTTTATAATAGTTGATTTTGTTTTTTCACCATTTTCTTTATTTTTTTTATTTTTGTCTTGTTACGAAATTTTTTTTTTTTTGTACATTTTTTCATGCCATTTTCTGTTATTTTTAACATAATAATAGATTTTTATTCTTTTTTTTTTTAATTCTTATTCTAATGGTGTGTACGTACATCACCAATAATCTTTTCTAAAAAAAATATAAGTAGGAAGGTATGTAACATATGTAGTCAATGTTATTATTGTTATAATATAATATTTTTATTTATTTTATCACTATTATTATTATTATTATTGTATTGTAATAGTACTTTGTATCTATCTACTCAGCCTACATAATATTGTGAGTTATTCTTAGTTTTAGATTTTAGTACAGAATCCGAATACAAATTCAATATGAATATGGTTTGTTTCGGTACCTAAGTTGAATCTTTTGAATTGTAATAAGTATAAACTGGTTGTTTGTTCTCAATTGTAAAAACAAAAGAAAAATATTTCTATAACATGAAATAAAAGATTACAATTCTATGGTTTGTACTTTTAACGTGTATGTTGTACACCATAACGCACTGTTTATTTTGCTATTTGATTTCATTACATTGAGGAAATGTTTTTAATGATTAGCGAATAGGAGATGATAGGGGACAATTTCACTTTGAATGGTTTAAAATATTTTTGAGAGAAATGGCTTTAAGGTTCTGAAATCTATGGAAATATGCATAAAGTCAGAAGAATAAATATATATATATATATATTCTTGACTAATGCATCCTCTAAAATGTATTTGGTAGCTGTGTAAATAAATCTCTATCTGAATATTGGCACGCATTGTCCAATGCATTTTATTCAACTGTAGAAAATTTACTTTTGCAGCATTTATACTTTTGTATTACCATTACGTTTCGTTTGGTTTTTCTTGGTTTATTTGTATTTTTTTCTTTCTTCTTATTATTATTATTTTAGTTTGATACTATCAATTTCATGCAACAACAAACTAGTTAAAAATATCATTAGTATTATAATGAAAACATCTGTTGAGGTGCACTACTTCTCGTTCTATTAGATTTTAGTGTAACATTTTGTAAGTTATAGATTCCATTTCCTACTATAAATTTATACAATGAACATATTTCACTGCAATGGATTTGAGAGCGTTCGTGTTCAATATTCACCTCATCATTTACATTGTTGTTTTGTTTTTTTTTTCTTTTTTAAGTTAATTTAAAAATATTCGCGATTCCTATCAAAAACATTTTTTTCTTTCTATAAACTTAAATTTTTAAACTAAAATTTATTGCGACCTAACTGTAAAAAGTGATGAACAACACTTTTATCGGATACAATGAATAATAGCATTTAGTTTTCTTTAATTTTAAATAAAAACTTCGAATTAGTGAAATATTTTGAAATTTTCGAGACACAAAAAGCTCATAAGCAAATAAGTAACTTGTTTATTAGCTAAAATGAACCCAATTAATAATTATGAATTGTTTGTGTTTTGTTTTTAGTAAATATATGTTCATAGGAAATACTAATTCAGATATTCATCATTTTGAAATTTACGCATGCTGAACTTACTGTTACTAAATCAGATGAATTGATCTTAATTTCTATTCTACCGCTCGATATCACAAATCTTCATTTCGATGAAATTAATCAACAAATTCATCTCATGACTATCATCTAAACTATTTCCGCGATAACATTTAAAGCAGCGTATATGGTTACGAAATAAATAAAATAAACGAAACCGCATATACAAAATATAAAAATAAAAATCATTCCGAAAGGAATAGTTGGTATGAATCGAGTGCCTGGCTCATGTACTTAATGCAGTCTGCATTATTAATAAATCAAATATAAATTAATTTATCTTCCATCCATATTTTATAAAAGACCATAAATAACAAATAAAACGAAATGACCTTTTCCAAAGTTATTCATTCTTCTTCGCATAATACTTTTTACATATATTATAATAGTAATAATAATAATTTTCATGATCCTTTTATATTATAAAAAAAAAAAAAAAAACCAAAACAAAAATATATATAAAAGTTGAAGGTACATTTAGAGTCAAGTACAAAAAATTTCCATCCTGTTCTTTTTTTTTGTTTTTTTGTTTTTTCGTTTTATTCATTTTATTATTATTATTACTATTTCGTTGTTTGCTATTTATTACTTATCTATTTTATAGCAAACATTTATCTCAGCGGTAAAATTTTTCAAGTGCACTATTGGAATGTTTTCTGTTACTAAATGTATAATAATATTTTATTATTACTTAGGGGACATGTAATATCTGGAAGTTGTTTTTAAAATTGCTCAAAACCGACAACGTACTATTCGTTATTTGTATTCAACAAGAAAACAAAACTAAATACCAAAATGGTAGAGATACGATTTAATATATGAGAGGTATTTTATTATAGGAAGAGATATACATATATTGCAATGAGTTGGGTCATTAGATGACCTGAACTTATGAAAAGAAATATTCGATTGTTGTAAATTTTATTTTTGAATAGAATAATTTTATTGAAATTTATAAATAATTTGGGGAAATTACTTAATAAATTCCGTTTTATAAAGATTTAATTTTGACTCATATTCAGTTAATGTCGAAATTAAACTGCCGAAATCTGAAATCAGTTAAGAGAGAAATTGACAAATAAATAATGAAAAACTTAATTTATTATGATTTTTTTTTTTTTTTAATTTGAATTAAAACGAAGCTATCATGCAATTGTGACTTTTCAAGCTTTTGTGTATACACATTTCAATTAGGATTTTTTTTTTTTTAATAATTTGAACTGAAAACTATTTTTTTTATTAATCGGTCAAACAAGCTCATATATTTCGATTTTGTCATGAATAATTAAAAAAAAAATCCATAACTCAACTTATAACAAAACTTATGTAATAAGTGCACATTCGGGTGACCGAGTTTTCATTATTTTAAAATTTTCCAGATTGCACCAAAATAAAAAAAATGTTTTTACAAAAAAATAAG
>JAABKK020059632.1:0-33984 GCA_011634745.2 Catotricha subobsoleta
AAATTCAGCTACTGGCATATGATAATTATGACTCAATGCTTCTGAATGGGATTACAGTTTATTATCATAAAAACAATTTAAAGAGAAAAAAAATCCCTGAAATTGTTATATTGTAGTTACTTTTTTATTATTTAACCGCAGGAAAAAAAATGTTTTTTAAAAATACATTGCATTTGCTTTAATGATATTTTAGTGATTATATTACAGTAAAATCTCTCTAATCAAATTCAATATTTAAAAACTCTATAATTCGTCTGGTCGAATTACAGAAGAGAGAGGAATATTTTACTGTAATATATATTTAATATTTATATATATTGTAGTATATATATATTTTTAAAGATAAGTAGCTTTTTTTCAAATACGTTTTCGAATCCAAAACTTTACTCTTAATTTCTATATTTAAATCCTGCACAGACGAGAATAAAAGCATTATGTGTCACTATCGAGTTATGGTAATTCAGAAATAAATTGATGATTTTTATAGAAAATTGATTAAAATAGCGGTCATTTCTTAAGCAGAACACTGCACGGATATTATTTTCTTATTTTTTTTACTATTAACTTTTAGATGGTTGAAAATAAAAATATTATGTTTTAATTCAAAAGTTTTCTTTATTTTTTAAATGTTCGTTACAGCATTAAGGACATATACGCTAGGATTATCCATCTGTTATTTCATTCAAATTATCATCATTTTCAAGGGTATTGATATTAATTCGCAGTTAATAACTTCTAAACGGAAGGTGAGATTGAGATGATTGAAGTAGGAATTGGTGGGAGTCTGTCTTGGATGATTTTTCTGTACGGCTTTCTATTTAGTAGATATCAGCCAAAACATAATACCAATACCAATAATGATAATGATAATTTGAACGAGATATATAAGACTGCCATTTCATATGAATACGATCAAATTTATTCTCATTATCAATGTAAATATTTTATGATTTTGTTCGTTTTCATATGAAATCCTTGTAAAGTGCGATTTATCTTAAGTGGATAACCCTAGCGTGTGTCCTACTATATATGTAAAGATGACTTGTTTATCCATTATCTAATTTTTTTCATTCGATTGTATGTTCTATATATGAAAGTAAAGTATTTGATAAAGTTCTAAAGAATTGAATGTAAAATGCAAAACTAAGTACTAATACCTACTTATATATAATTTATTTTCAATTTAAAAGTCACAACAAAACAAAAGGAAATATCCGTGCACTGCTCTGATCTTGAATACCTTTAAAAAAAAATTAAAAAATTGTGGTCAAAATTTTGCATAATATGTTTTTGTTGACACACTTCTATGTTAACTATATAGTTATATACTAATCCATTAATAAGTTAATTACATTTTTCTGCTTTATAATTTGAAAGTCTGTCAAAGATATAAAATGTATATTCAAAAAAACATAATATATATTAAAATATCTTTGATCGTCTACTGCAAATTTCAGTGTAATAACATTTTTCAGAAATACACTAAATGACTTTAAATTTTCTGTAACAATGGGTAAATAAAAGAATCCATCAAATAAAAAAAATTCAAATATATCTTTTGCTTAAGAAACGATAAATTGATCTCTCAGAAAACCGAAAATTTAATGAAAATCTGTAGTCTTTATTATTCTTAAGTATCTTTATACCTATATATATATCTCTACTGTTTTACTTAGTTGGTATTATTCATCTACGCAATTAATTAAAATCGATAAATTCAAAATAATATATTATTCTGATTATTTTCATTAAGTTCCCCTGATTATCTGAAATACTTTTGCTTATTAAAATGTCAAAATTGCGTCAAGAAGTCTACGATAAAGAACATCTACTAATTTTATTTGCCATAATCCTACGTAATGACACAAAGAAAACAACAGATTAAGTACCCATTGTATATGGAAAAGACTATTATACAATTTTAAGTACAAATAGTAAACATAGATTTATAAAAAAAAAATTGTTATTTAATTGCGTTTATGTAAACAATTCTTCATAATTAATTTTGATTCATTTTTGAATTCCGTGAAACCGTCTAGCATTAAAATAATATTATTGAAATGATAATAATTTATCTTTTAATTATTATTATTATTTCAATAAGAAAAAGGAAAAAAAATCATAAGAATTAATTTGTTTTTGAATAATTTATATTGTCCAAATATATATGTACTTCTAGATCTAGATCTACATAGCGATGTGTCTACGCAAGTTTTTTAAATTGTGATAATTTTAATCGCCTGGAGTTGCCCATCGTCATAAGTGACATTGTGCTGTCGTATGTAATGGTTTGCCCGACTCGTTCCGTGTAATAAAAAAAAAAAAAAATATATCAATCTAATAATAAAACATGATTTAAGAAGTATTATTTTGCTATACAATTGAACCTGTCTTATATGTGAATATTATATTATGCTGTAATGATGTCGCCAACCTAGTGATGATTCATAAATTCACTTTTGTATATATTTTATATTTTCTATCACACAAAATACAAATGCTATAGTACTATTTGAACTCTCACATAACGTTTGTAGTAACTTCAATTTCTTATAATTTTTTTTTTCTATCTTCTGTATTTATTTGTTAGGTTTGATGTTTTGGTTTCATTTATATGTGAAACTAAAATAAATTTAAAAATAAAACAAATACGAACTTGTACTATTAACGTCTATACCATCGACTAAGTATAACAGTTGGTGTGATTTGTTACTTCAGTCATATTAAATAATATCATAAATAATTATCTTTTTATGTTGGATGTTGGATGTTAATTTGTGATGTGTGAAGATATATTTTTGGTTGGTTCGCGCTAAGTTAAATTAAAACAATTTAAATACATTATTTATTTTTTTTCGTATTCACCGTTGGAATCATAGATTTTGATGGTACATATAAGTTATTAATTTTATTTTTGTTTTGTTATTATACTATAAATAAATTAATCTTTAAATGTGAGGTGTAAATATTTCGGAAATTATCTGTACATTATCTGGAAAATACTAAAGATATTTCTAAAATGATGATGATTGATTATTTCATTCACGTTTTTCCAATGATTAGATAAAAACAGGCGTACTTACCTGCCTTACCCATAAAATGCTGATGTGAAATCCCAATTCGATTTAAAAATAAAAAAATTAAAAAGATAAATAAAAAAACAAAAAGTCTCTATAAACGTAAACTTATACATATTATATTTCAATATGCGAGTGTTTTGTTTATTGTTTTGCCACTACAACGGATTATACGCTATGATACATTATAAAGTTATATGCAGTAGTTAATTAACATAATAATTGGCATGAAGTCTAAAACTATATAAAGCAATTAATGTTTGTATTGGCGATAGATTTTGTTATGTATTTACTATTCAGAAGAAGTAGTGTTAGTTAGTAGCTATATTTATTTTGTGTACATGTGTAGTAATTTATTTACTATGTTTTATATACTCAATTCCTCTGAACATAAATACGATTAAATAAAAACGAAAATTAAGTAAGTAAAGTATATAAAAGTAAATAAAATTATATGAAATACATAAAAACAGAATATTATGAATTTGAACAGACGAAAGTGACGTGAACAACGACCAATCACATCATCAACTAGAAATTGGGTATTTCACAGAAATTCATTAGCGTCACCAATACAATTTTAATAGCATTGCAGTAACACATACACCATATATGTAAAATACTTATTAGCAACGTAATGTTTATGTGTGAATTATTTCTAATGTATTTGATTTTATTCATCTTATTTTATGGGTAAATTTACCGCCTCTATATTTATTCTTCTATATTTAGATTTGAATTTTTAGTGAATTCGGATGTGAAAATTTTGGCTATAAATAAAATCATGCAAAACATGATTTTTGGGTTTAACAACCTAGCGGTTTATGGAATTACAGAACTTTTTTTAGGAAGAACTAGAATGGGTTTATAATTATTCTTATATTCTTAACTGATTTATTTAAATTATACAAAAAAAAAATATAATAAAATAACTGACGAAACGTGATAAAGAATTAGTTTAAATAAACCCATTCAATAAAACAGACTTTTATCACAACGTACTCCGTCACTGTTCATTCTCGTATTCTAAAATAAAGTCTCCGCGTACGACTATGATTTCGTTTGCGTTGCGCGCCTGAAATAAACACAAACTAATCTCGAATATATTATAATAATATTATCGCTCATCGTATATCTACCGTGCTTTGATATTTTAGTAGTGCCTTTGCTTTTCTTTATGAATAACAGAAATAATCAGAAAGCTCTCGGTGTTTGACTTAAACGTTACGAATTTTCTGTGTGCTATAGTCCCCGGTGTTTTTGAAAAGTGAATACAAATACTTTTTCTTTTTGTTAAAGGTTATAAAATAAAATAAAATAAGTTTACTTAATTCAATGTATGTTATGATTTTGTAACAGTTTTTGTTTTTTTTTTTGTTGGTTTGTTAATTTAAAGAAAAAATTATAATTCTTAAAGATTTGTTTATTAAATCATATTTTAATAAAAAAAAAAAGAAAGTTCAATTAAACAGTTTTTAAATAAAATACTCATATTTAAAGGAATTTGGATATAAATATCAATAACTACTAAAAACTAGAAATTGAAATTATCATCAATAACTTATACCATAAAATTGTAAGAAAAATATTATTTTTATTTTTTTATTTTTTTGTTATTTTTCGTTTTTATAGTCAAACGACTTCTTTTTTTTTTCTTTTTTTTTATAAAATGTGTGGTGACGGTTAATATAAAAAGAAAAAAATACAAGAATATAAATTTATAGTGGTGTCATTAATATTATTATTTATTAATTAATTCTAAGAACATATTTATATTGATAATTTTATGGTCTTTTCTATCAATTCCAAATCTAGACTAAATTTTAAGCAGACAGCAATAGAAATTATAAATTGACGTGAAACCTGAAAATATATATTTTTGGTTTATAAAATGTTGTTTACTTTCGATTCAAAAATTATGAAATTATTAAGAAAAAAAAATAATAATATATAGAAATAATAATACGGTCAAGGAATTTATAAGAAGAGTAGTTTGTATTTTCATTCAATGATTGATATTAAATAATTATCCTGAGAAATGTTTTGTGTATTTTTATCATTCTAATTCATTTCAATTATTCACGTGCAGTAATAATATTTATTTTCATTATATTATATTAATATCGAAGTATTTTTATACCTACCGCATTCAATGTCATCTACTTCATATAAAGGTTTTTAATTATTCATTTTCTTTGAAAAATGTCAGTTGTTCAGAAACTACTCATAATTGTATCTCACAATAAAAGAAAAAAAACAAAAAAAAACTTAATGAAATGAAAATGTTGTCTACTTGTTATATTGTGTTCTCACGAAAAAAAAAAGAAGAAAAGCCATAAAATAATAATACCACGACGATATTATTAATTGACAAACTTATATATAATTGGTGAAAACTATAAAAAAAAAAAAAACGTATATCTTACCAATTTACCATTGTCACACATTCAACACAAATTTTGTTCATTTTCCTATAGTTTCTATTTCTATTTTTGACCCATATTTTTATTCATTTATATTACTTTACTATTATTTCAAATATTAATACCAAAAAAACATTAAATAACGCAATATAGAAAATTTGTTATAAATATAACTTCTCCATTTTTGTTATTATTATTATTTTTTTTTTCTTCTTTTTTGTAATTTTATTTAAATATAGAATTACACTATGTACTTCCTAAATATGTACAACACATACATTTAACGTTCATTTTAGTTAAAATATTATGTTTTTTTTATATTTATATATATATTTGGCTTCGAGTTATAATGTCATATATTCATTTTCACTCCCTTTCACAACCCCTTATACCACACTTATCTACTTTTTTTTTCTTTTTTTCATATTTATTTATAACAAAAGGTTGAAAGGGTAGATTCTATTAAAAATTATGTGCTGTTGATACGGTTAGTTATAGTATTAAAGTACCGGTAGATGGAAAATTGTGCTTCAGAATAGATTTACTTTTTGTTTTTCATTTTTTTTTTCTCTTTTTATTTTTTTTTTCTTTGCTGTAAAGTTCCAGTTGGATGAACTTTTTAAGCTCTCGTTTAATATATATTCCATCAAAAT
Organism: Catotricha subobsoleta; assembly: GCA_011634745.2. NCBI lineage: Eukaryota > Metazoa > Arthropoda > Insecta > Diptera > Cecidomyiidae > Catotricha > Catotricha subobsoleta. The sequence goes on from JAABKK020059632.1 coordinate 6,154, forward strand.
AACTACATCTGACTGAAGAATTATAATGATCGTATGGCATCTGCTATATATCTCGCATTCAATCGATTTTAATCGATAACATTTTTCGTCGTTTTCCTCCATAGCTTTTTTTTAATAAATATTTTATTTTTATTTATTTAATCTGATTTAAAGAAAAAATTAAAATAGCGAAAAAAAATAATTTTTCCATCGATTGCTCTTTATTTAGCGACAGTTTAAATAGAATTTATAGAGTAGTTGTCTGTGTAAAAGAGTTTAATTTAATTTTGTTTGCAATCAATTTGTAATTTTCGTTTCCCATTTATCTCTTTAGACTATATACAGATAGAAAAATACATGGAGTAGGTGTTGTACAAATAAATAATCAACCAGAGCAATACGTTTTTCTCATGACCTAACCCACGCAAAAAAATTTAAGCATGAAAATTGTCTGAAAAAGATATTGATTTACAGAAGTAGCAAATAATAAAAAGAAGGAAAAAAATGAACAAAAAGTAGCAAATTTTCTTTTTATATGTTTGAATAATGAATTTAGTTGTTTGCTTTTCACTTTTCCCGTTCACAACATTTTCTTGGAAACTTTTAATGATGATTAGCTGTGTACTGTAATAGAATTTGATTATAATTCAATGGCAGATCATTAGATTTTCGCTTTGCATCAATAATTACTTTAATTTGATTAAATAGATTTTCAAGCGAAAGTCATTGTCGGACTGAAAAAGAGAAAATCTTTTTAATGACTATAGAATACTTTACAAATTACTTTTGGAAATATTTGTGTTAGAATTTTTTTTTATTATAATATTTTTTTTTTAACTGAATTCGGTTCAATTTATTTAAAAATATTCAAATTTATGAAAAAGAAAGAGAAAAAATGTGATAATTAAAATATTCTTGTTAGCAACATTTTATTATTTTGCGCGGCTTCACATAACAATTTACAAATGTATTCGAATCAATTTTATTAACAGTGTATATTGTTTATCGTATATTGTTTAAACTATTAGCATTGACCAATTATATTTTATTATTATAGCAAGGTTAATAATATTTATAAAATATATAAATAAGCAAAAATAAAATATTTTACATTTTATCGTTATAGACCACGTTCAATTGTTGACACAAAATCAGATTCAAAAACTTCTTTTTTTTCCTTTTTTTTTTATTTCGAACATTTATTTTTAAATCCATGTAAATTTTGTTAACTATAAATTGATGAAATGTATACTTGATTACCTGTAAAATTTACTTTTATGAGTTCAACAGTTTTATTTATTATAATAGTAACTATTAATTATATGGTGAATTTAAAAGAATAATATTAATTTTAAATACTGCTGTATTTAAACAAAAAAATCATTTTGACAGTTATGTATTATTTGAGTTGGTTGGACAATTCAAAATTACAAGAAGTATTTTTCCACTGGACATTTTAGGCAAATATGAGAGCCAATTTCTATTTCAAAGAACATTTTATATATCTAGATACAGTAGCTGTCACAGAATTTAAGAAATTACTTAATAAAAAATACTTGTTTACTATATTTATTCAATATTTCATTTATCTCTTTTTGTACGTTTTACATTCACAATATTTTTTTTTGAAAAAAAAAAAATCACCGTCGTAGATATACAAATTTGTAGATATTTTAAATTAAGAAAAAATATGATCACAATTTTACGTTAAATATTAATGTATGAATTGTTATACGGCAATTATGTTAATAAGAGCTGTGAACATTTTGATCATTAAAGAAAAATAAAAAAAATTAAGAGAACTGAAAAACAAAAAACAAAATTAATAATAATGTAAAAAAAACGAAAATCTTTAATCAGCTTATGGCGTCAGAAATGACATAGATTAAAAAAAAAAAAAAAAATATTGATTTGCCTACTAATTAAAAGTCTGATTGATGATAATATTAAAAAAAAATATGTTTATTGAAACATCAAATTTAAATTTAATAAATAGAATACGTATTTACAACAATTCAATTTACACAGAAAAATAAAATTACCAATTTGAATAAAATAGTATTAAAATTGCATAAACAAGCTGATTGGATTGGTACAATTTTTCTATTTTGATAAGAAGGTTAAAACAAAAAATAAATAAATAAAAAATCGCGAAACCACTACAGTACAGACCTCACAAAATCGAATTCTTCAATTTTCGAATTTCTCTAAAAATCGAATTAAAATATTTATTTATCGCGCGCTTTGAAATTCGAGGAAACAACTGGATTTTCTCTTTTTTATATTAAACGCACTAAAATTCGAATTTGTGATTCATATTTTAAATTGTAAATTAAATAATTTATAAAATATTCAATGAACTGATTCTAGTATTTTGTAGTAGCCTAGATAAATTGAAAAAAATGTTAATTTTCCTTTGCTCCATTGATTTTTTTTTTATTTCCAGAAATTCGAATCAGTCAAAAAAATTTGTTTTACAATATAATGAGCACTGTAGATACTATATTTTTTTAAAAAAAAATTTTAAACATTTTTCAAAAATCAAGTAATATTTGTTACTTGGCGTTCGACTGAAAGCCAATCCATGATTTATCGAATGGTTATGTATTCTGAATCAAAAAGAAACTCTAATATATATTTAATGTATATTTTGTAGAGAGCGCACAGAGTACAATGTAGCGTATATCGTAAAGGTAAATACCAAAAAAACGTGTACGTAATAGAAATTTATCAATAACGTCATCATCTCCTCTGTCCACATAACAACATTTTATAATAATATAAAAACGTTTGTATCAAGAGATTATGTATTTCATTTCCAACAAATTCATATTAATATGTTTTTACAAAATATAAATTTCATACATCTTTTGAATGTGTATATGTTGATATTATTTCGATTTCGAACAGCTAAAAACACCTACACATGAGCAATTTGTTTTTTTCTTTTATATTATACTCTGCATTTTGATTATTATTATTCTGTTTTATGCTTGTGTATATGCCAACAATATAACGGACATATAATAAGTTAAGTGTGGGTAATAAACATATAGTAATATAATAAAATGTATACCAGTTTACCAGTCATTACTGGATAGAAAATGACGTTGTGTATGTAACAAAAAGAGAGAAAGAAATATTTTATAAAAATTGTCCGAGTTGTGTGCTTGCAGCACAAGTTTTATAAAAATAAAATAAAATAATTTTTATAATAAAAATTTTCTATAAAATTTATAAGTAGTTATATTATTTGAAATGCTTTTAAAATATTAAAGTAAATATAATGAGAGTAGAATTTAGTCGTGTTCAATCTTAGTTTTCGTGCGGTCTCGACACCGAATTTATTATAAATATTTACACATCAACAAATTTAAATGTTCATAAAATATTATTCATTGAAACATTATTACCTTTTTTTCTTTTTTTTAAATTATTATTTTCAATTCAACGTCGACATTACAATTTTGCGATAATTAAAATCTAAGTTCACGCAGACAACTATAAATAACCTTAAAAAATGTATTAAACAAATTACGAAAATGGTTTATTGTGATTTTAATTTAATTTTGTGAATTGTGATTGATGTTTTGTTTCTATACAAAATTCGAAAATTATTATTATTATTATTTTTGTTTTTAAACAAAAAGCAAAAGGTGAACTCCGAGAGTTTAAGTGATTTAGTAAATATATACATTATACATATATAGTTTCAACAATTTTCGTATTCTGCGCAATGGATTTAGTTTTTTACTGAGTAATAATAATTGATAAATTTTTAGCGAACAGGTACCGATTTCATATTTCGTATATAATATTCATTACTAATGTGTGATCGTTCATTGTATTACGAATTTACGACTGACTAATTTCCGAAGTGACTTATCACCAAACATATATATATGTATTTTCATTTGTATTAAATTTGCAAAATATTTGATAAATTTAAAATTATTAAATCAACGTTTTTCACAAATTGTCGTTAAATCTTCTTTTTTTTTTATGCATATAATAATATCAACAATGCAAAGACACACGTTCATCCAAAGTCAAACGATTTTTACAATTTTGTTGTTTCGTTAAACTTTTTTTTTTTTATTTTATTTTAATGACTGTAAATCTGGTTTTAGCTTTGTAGTTTGTCGATGAGATTAATAATTACCATAACATAATATCATAATTTTTTTTTCCAGTTTTGTTTTGTTTTGTTTACACTCATTCTCATGATATGTGTTACACTGTCTCGCAAGTGTAACTAAGTCTACTTAAGATAAATTATTCTGAAGAATTAAGAATTCTGATGATTGTTAAATTAATGAATGTCACGTGATTTTCGTGTAAATAATTTTTACACAACAGTCAGAAATTGCGTCAAACATTAAAAATAAAACAATTTTTTCGAGAAAATTCTATATTCGATGTGTTTTTTCAAACAAAATGTTGCCTACTAATTTTCGTCGAAACATTTTGTTAGTTGAAAATCGAATAAAATTCTTGTGAAAGTTTGCTTTTTTCTGTTTATATACTCAATCACAATTTAATCTTTCTCTCAAACAAACTTCTTAATAGAAAATAGATATCGCATACTCTTCATTTACCAAGTTTTGATATAGTATTTGACTGATTACTAATCTATATATTTGAGAAGTTTACTATATATTAACATCAATCATCTATACTTAAGCTTACGACCTTTTAATTTATATTTTACGGAGCATCAATATATGACAATTCATCAAATTATAATTGAATAATATTTGGATAAAATAGAAATAACAGCAAAATAATATAAGCTTTGTGTTGGATCTTGTTGTTGAATAAATAATTCAATAAAGTTTTTAGGTGAAATTCTACTTATTGTTAAATAAGTAGAATTACCTAAATGATTTTTTTTTAAATTTTATTTTCAGTCAATTTATACAAAATTGTTACAATAAATATGTGCTATCTGTAAATCATCGTATTATAAAAATCTTTTTATTTTAATAAAACAACTTGTTTCGTTATTTATTTATTTATCTGTTTTTTTTTTTTTTTTTTTTTTAATTGTGATTGTGTACAATCAAAAAACATTGAATACATAATATTGATAAGTTGTGCAACCAGTTTTCTTCGCATTAATTAAATTAATTCTAGAACAAGAACATTAATTTCGACATTAGAAAAATAAACATTCTAAATATTATTTACCAGATTTAAATCGTAAACAATACTTCGCGCACAAAGATGGATCAGGATGATATAGGTATTTGTGTTGTCTATCATAATTGTTATTAAAGCATTTTTTTTTTCTATTCTTATTATTATTAATAATTTTATTTAATAAATAATTCTAGCGTGGTTTTTGTTTGGTTAATTTTTGCATATTTATTTAATTATTTTGAAATTATAGCAATCGATTAACATAAAAAAGCATGTATATATTGTGTGTGTGTTGTCGAATTAATTTTTACTTTATAAGATATAATTTAATCACAATAAATTTGTTGCATCTGAAATTGTAATTATATTGACAGTATAAATACTATGATTTATGGTTTTAAAAAGTAAAATATGATAAATTCTTGTTTTCTATTGTTTTTTTTTTTTTTTATTAAAACAAATCACTTTTTAAATGTCTTTTGATATTTAATTAATTAATTAAATATGAAAGACGCGGGTAAAGGAATTAAATCAAGGAAATCTGTGATATGAATTAAATAAAAAAAAAAAAGAAATACGACAATTGAAAACGTCTATATTATAAATTAGTGTAATTAAATTGTAGTTTTCATTGAAATTTAATTGAAAAATTTATTAAATTTACATAACAATGTGAATTAATAACGTCTGTAGTTCTAAAACATATTTTGAGGTTTGCTATTTTATACACGAACACAAATGATGCACAGCCTAAATTTATTACGCACGACAAATCCACAATTGGCTATTAAATGTTATTGGGCATTTGATGTTAATTTCTTTTAAATAGTTTCAGAGCCGCATCTAACTGAAAATCAAGAGTATTCAAAATTTCATAAGAGTTTCTTACATGTTTTTTTTTTTTAAATAAATCTAAAGATGAATAATTGAAAATTCACGGATTTTATGAAATACAATCACTGATTTTCAGGAAATTTGTAGCAAAATTCGAGATCTTTTTTTAGTTAACGAATTGAATTAAGAAAAATCAGATAAAAAAACATGAAAATCAAAGATATTTTCCCAAAAAATCAGTGAATTTTTCATAACCGTGTTTAAAATTACCACCCTAAGATTTGCGATGTGAAATATATATTCATTTTCTAAATATCAAAAATATTATTAATTGTAATATATCTTGAATTTGTCGTATTAGACCGAAAACTTTGAGTCCGCGTTAATCAAACTTAAAAATTGTATTATATCATAAGAGAAGGATAGAGCTGTTTGTGAACTGTAACAAGAAAAATAATGCAATCTTCTACACAATTTTTTGTAATTCGCACATAATTTCCGTTATCATCATATCGGCCATTCATAACTACCAATTATTTACTATTTATTTATATTTTTTTTTGTTTATTTACCCAAAATTCTTTTTATGTTAAAAACATTTGAAAATACAGTGAGACCCTTGAATAATGACTTCGTCTCTATAAGATTATAAGACTAACATTTCTCCAAGTAAATAATAATTACTATCCATACAGCTGCCTTAATTTAGAATAATGGTCTCAATTCTATAACTTTTTGATCTGTTTCGAAATTAAAGCGTTTCACTGTATACAAAAAAAAAAAACATGTAGAAATTTATTCAAAGCATGTGAATTCTCTAGTATTTCTTATCACTATCATTATTTGACCTTTCACAAAATATTATTTATCTCTTATTCAAATGAGTTTAGATGTACCTAATTTCATTATATGTATTTCACTAAAAATGTGTGATTATATTAATCTCATATAAATACAATTTTATTAAATTTGAGTCTTCATACTTTCTACTATAGATTGGAAATCTAATTGAGATCTGCAATCAATAATCAAACCAAGGCCAAAGCATAGGCAATTTGGCACTATATAAATATGATAATGGCATAATTATTTATGGGTATTTCCATATTTGAGCAATACTCAAATAAACTCTCGTTTTGCATAATTCTTAAACTACGACAACATTTAGTATATAGATTTTTTTTTTTATATCAAATACAAACAGGATATGTAGCAATAATAATGTTTAGCATAGTAAATTATATCAAATACACAACATTGATTAAAAAAATGCTTACACAAGACAATTTTTGTATGACGCGTGATCTGATAATGGTTGTGTACCACCTAAACAATCTAAATATAATAATGATTAATTAATATATAAATAAAATAAATAAAAGTCTATATTTTGTAATAAGGCTTGCAAATTCATAAAATTTTCTTCCATTAATTTAACAAAGTTAAACAAAAAAATCGTTTTCTTCAGTAATTTTAAATTTCAAAGTGAAACATTGTTTTCTATGCAAGCATCCTTCAGTCATAATTAATGTTTACTTCATTTAAAGTAGAACAATGTTCATAAATTTTAATTTCAAAGCATTTAATCAAAAATATCCATTAGCGCGCATGATTTTCATTAAAACTAAATTTTTATAAAACAAAAATCACAATAAAATATTTGCAACAAATATTTTTGGCAAGTTTAATGTAAACATATTTGATTAGCAACAACTAATATATTTTACAAACAAATGATTTTTTTGACTAAAAATTAGAAAATTATTATATTTGCGATCAGCCATTTATTGCTTTCAACGTTTAAAACAAAATGTTCTTCATCTGTTCTATTTAATCGAAAATTTTGTTTAAAAAAAAAAAGAAGATTTTTTTCTCTTCAATGGCATACAATTTCAAATAGATTTTTTACATATAGCCTATGGATGAAATATTAAATGATGAATTGAAGTAAATTAAATATTTGATTTTATATTTTCTGCTAAATAGAAAAATTATATTTTTAATTAAAGTGGGCAAAAAGTGTTTGAAAATGAGGGTTTGTTACACTATCTCAAATCTGATAATTTTATTTTCATTTTCATGGTGAAAATTTATTGTATATCATTTGATGCTTCCGCATCTTTGTTATTCATCGTATTTTTATTTTATTTCTCTTAACAAAGACTGATGATGACTGCATTTTAGATGTTATATATTATGAAAATTTTAAATTGTTGAAGTATATTTGTTAATTATATTGTAATTATTATTTGTTTGCCATTATTTTGCATCTGCTTCAATAAAATACTATTTCTGTTTTTATTATATATATTTATTCACTATTTTCTAAAAGAAAATCTTAATATTCAAATTAGTTTATATGCGACAATACTAAATTAATTTTAATGGTCTTTTTCATACATAGTGGAAAAAAGAAATTATTTGGGGACATTGGCCTGCCTAACTAACCATTGCTTAAATAAAAGACGATCATAAAAAAAAGAAGAAAAACCATATTTAACTTAGATGCACACATAATTTATTATAACCCACAATTTAATGATAAATTGTTAATGTTAACCTAAAACAGGCATATCACAACACAGAATTTAACTGTCAGAAACTTTTGCTGAGTATAAATAAAGATATAATTAAAATGTCATCCAATATTCCACAAACAACATGACGAACAAACATTTACACAATAAGCATAAACAAAATTAAAAACAACTCACATTTATTTAGATGTTGGTCTAGATATTTTATAGTATTCTGATGCAGAAATTTATAGTATTTTAGTGTAATGTGTCAAACTAGATAATGAATTGCTAAGACCGAAAAACAAAATCAGCAAAAAAGAAAATGCACAAAAGTTTTAAGTAATGTGATTGTAAGTAAATAAGCCATATTGAATGGCACCTTACTGTGACCATTAAAAATACTGTTTCAACGTTTTCATATAGAGATCAGTAAAATTTTATATCCACTAAATGTATAATTGAATAAACAAATAGTGCAATTGTAAAATATCTGCTTGTCTTCCTTAAAATAACTTGCCTCCAGCAAGTCTCTTTTTGTAAAATCTTTATAGCATTATATGGACAGATTTATTTATTCATAGCCAGTTTTTATGTGCGAAAATTATTCACGGTTTCAAATACTATTTATTATACATATATACATTCTATAGTTATTCCGTTTGTAATTTATTTTCGCTTTTCCACCAAGGAAAAACAAACGAAATTATTTTCCAAGTTACAATATAATACCTACCTATAACAAAATATAATAGCGCAATTCATCTGTACATCTGCAAGTGTTTTATTTGCACTAGAACTATTTGCTTTTGACTATTATAAAATATTGCAGTCGTTGCAATGAGCATTTTACTGTAAGTAAGTATATGTAAAGTACAAACAAACAAAGAAACGCAAATAAATTGCATATTTCATTTTCGATTTAACACGTAGGTAGGTAGGTATAGTCGTTGAGTTGTCACGTATAATAACATAATGGCTCTGTGTTAAGTGAAAACACCGATTCAGTGGAAAGAATATTAAAATTTTTGATATTGATAAGTTTTCTTACACAAATTGACTTGTTCAGCCTAGTTCAGAATGACCAAATCTATAAATTCAAATTCATTCCAAATTATACATTTAAATGTAACAATAATCATCAATCAAAAATACTGTTTAGAATATTACAATTTAAATTCCCGATATAAAATGTGTTTGCATTGATGAAGAAAATGAAGAAAAAAACAAGAAAAATAAGACAACGTTTCTACTCTCTTTTTTTTTATTATTCGGTTTATTTTAGTTTAAACTTTTGCTTTTGTTTTTATTTATAAGATTTTCAGCATTTATTCGCATATTTTTTATATATATTTTTGTGTCCTCTATAGCGATTTTGCTTATACTATATGTTGCCATTTAAAATGTCAACAAGATTAATTTATGTAAATAATAATAGAAGTTAGAGAACTAAACGTAAATTAAATTATTATTTAGCAAGCAAATAAGTACAAGTGTATTCGACCAAACTTTACCTTATATTCAAATTTACAATTCAAATATTTTTCATCTCAATTCTTACATATAAATTATATTTGTATATTTCTTCTAATATTCGTGATATTAATTTGGAGGGAATTTATTTTTTGTTTCAATCGCATCTTCTTCATTCTTTATTTTTTTTTTCTTCTTCTTCTTTAAATAGAAATCTCAATTTTATCACGACCATTTTATTAATCAGAAAAGAAAAAAAAAATGAAAATGAAAATATTTATTAAACATTATGTATATTTATACGTAATTACAGAAATTGTCTGAACGATATTTTGGAATTGAAATTATTTAATAAAATATGTTAATGCGTAATTGGATTGGGAAATTTATTTTAATAATTTTTATTTTTATTTTTATTTTTAATTTACTTTATAATATATATGTTGGTCTCATTCAATTTTTAAAACATGTACATTGTACAAGCATGCGGTTTGGTTCAGAAATGTTGAATACGTAGATGGATTTCAGTTGTATTTTATTCTTAATCTGTTTGTTAATTTACCTTACGCAGAACAAAATTCAAATCAGTTTATTTCTGAAGATAAAAAGAAAGGAAATAAATGAAAAAACATATAAAACAAAGCGGCTCCGAAATTGCACTATATTATGGCAAGTTAAATCTCGTTCAGCAACCCGTACCCGAACAATATATTCTTCCATTTTATATAATCTTATGTTTTAAAATCTCTAATCCATAAATCTTTCACAATGAAACTTAATGACTTTTTAAACACAACTGAAAAACATTTAAAACTTAATTATTTTGTTAATTTTATTACAGAAAACACAATGCATACAAAATCACACTTAATAAATTCACAATTATTTATAGGCAGTAAATTATTTAGCTTTTGAAATAATTGTTTATAATAAAAACGGTTTTGTTGGATAAACATTCGAAATTTTCTATTCACAATTCAAATATGATTTGACCAATAAATAATAACATTGCATTATTGTCTTTTTATTTCATCCAAATTTCAACGGTAAGTGAATATCGTTGAAGAAATAAATTGGAATATGGATTAATGAATTTATGAATACATAAATTATATGGAAATCTTTCATGTTTCATTACATATTCCTTATTCCAAAACAAAGACATCATAAAAACAAAAACTATGAAATTATAGTAAATGTTGAGCCTAATTTTTTTTTATTTTCTGTTCTATTGAACCATTAATTAATTTCTCTCAGAAAGTTGTTACTATCTGAACGAATAAATTAAAATAAAATTGGTTTTAATATTATTGCATAATTTTTTCATTTTTTTATCAAATTTCAAAATCATATTATTAGGATTTATAAAACAAAATAGAATACAATAGAATACATATTAAACAAAACATCTCAAAATATTGCGAACATAAATACAGAAAAATGAAAAAGAAAACAAAAAAAATTCAATGTGATTTTCTTCGAATTCAACGTATTTAAGCAAATCTTTATATATTTACAGTTCATTCAATATAATATTGTTTATTCTACATTATATTATTATTTAAATCCAATAAACATTTCTGAATAATATTGTAAATCATCATTTATTCTAGATGTGTTAGATGTACCAACCTATCTACTTACGTAATAAAAAATCGATCAAATCTGCTGTAAATGCCAAAAGTTGTGCTAAAAATATCAATATTTTGCCAGATTTATGGCAAAGCTTCCACATGTTTATCTCCCATTATATAAAAATGCAAGTGAATATGTGTGATGTCTAATGTTGATATAAGAAAATTTCGCACCAATACATTTTACTTATATTTTCTTCCATTAATCTTTCATATATAGAAAACTTTATATGAGTTTTTATTGTGAACACATTTTTCATTTTGAAATATGTGAGATATAAAATATAAAAAACAAAACGAAAACGAAAAAAAATAGTCTTGATATTATTTTTAAAAATATTTTTCTTTTCATCATGATTTTTTACTTTCTACGCTAAGTAAGATCTATTTCGTAACCGAAAGAAAAAAAGAAACATCGGCTAGAGAATAAGTATATTCTATATATATGCTAAAAACAACCCATAATTTTAAATTATGAAATTCTAATTGAACAACGATATACACCTCACATTACATTTATAATGTTTCTCCCAAAAATATATGAAGAGCAACGAGATCCGGGAAAAAAATATTTTCCGAACGCTAATTTTAAATTGAAAATATAATATATATGGCATTTGGGTTAACTAACTAATTGAATAGGAACGATTCTATTTTATAATCTTATTTTTTTTTTCTCTGAAGAAATATTTATACTTGGTAATTAGTAATTAGTCTATGTTTCAGCAATTCCTCAAGAAAAACAAAATATAAAAAGAGAATAATATTGAGCTACTGAATTTGTTATAGAATATCATCGGGTAAATACATTAAAAAATAGGTTGTTTTTTTTTTTTTAATCAAATATAAATTATTTTTATTTTCATTTTTCTAAATATAATATTTATATATCTTTTGTTTTAACTTTGCTGTTAAAATGCTCTATAATTTGGAAAGAGAATATAAAATGTTATTTTTAGTAGCTCAAACATTGAAAATTCAAATATTCTGTTAATACCTACTTCATCATTTAGCAGAATATCGTACGTTCGCATTTATACTACGAGTATCTCTTCTCTACAGCATAAATATTAAGTCTTTGAAAAAATAAAATAATAAATAAATAAATAAATAACCAACATATAAAACTTTTATGAATGGCTTTTCCAAAATGTTGGTCCAGTTTATGTTTTAGAAAAAAAAGCATTCGTAGCAATATTTGCTTAGTTCAGCACGAATGAAAATCGATTACAACTAAATAAATTGAATAAATATATAAATATATAAATATATAATTATATTGTATTTATGGCTGACCCTTTTTGTTTTCTTTTTTTTTTCTTGGCACATGAATATTTTAAACGTAAGATTTGAATTTGAAGCGTGTTCCATCGATTTTAATAATAATCTTGTATGTTCGCGTTCTCCTTGCAAGGTCATTATCAGTATGATGATTTATTATAGTTATATTTGAATTCATAATATATGCAAACCGGAATTTAAATTTCTGGGAATTTCAAAATTATTTAATTAAAATACTATAACGGTCGGCGACACATAAGAAATCGAAAACACGAGCACATATTTTGAGAAAAATCTAAATTAAATTAAAAAAAAAAAACATTAAAAAAATAAATAAATAAGCAGATGAAAATTATTTTTTTTTCTTTCTCTTTTATCTATTTTTGAGTGTATTAAAAAAGTATGAGTCATAAGCAAAATAACGCATAAATATTATACAAACAAATAATACAATCAAATGCTCAATTGAGCGAATTAATTAGATTTTTCACTTTATTCATAACAGTTTTTTTTTCGGTTCCGTTTTTCTAAGTAGAAAAATGATTTCATTGAAAAACATCTTGGAAAATAATCAAGAATGTTCACAAATATTGTAGTCATTAATATTTAATTTTCTTCTTACAAGAAAAAAAAAAATATGAAAAAATAAAAATATTTTGTTTATCAGAAAAGAAAACAACAAATTGAAAATGAATAGCATACCAAAAACGAGAGAGATATAAAGAAAACGCGTAGTTGTGTATTTGTACCGAAGATAACATTTTACATTTTCATATATTTTTAAATAAACCTGCTGCCAGTGATGATATGGTATTTTACCCATTACAAAATAATTTAAAAATTTCAGGAATTTTTGAAAATTTCTCCTTGAACAAAATAAATCTCACGAATAAATTCTAAGAAAATTTTGCTTTAGCAATTTAATATTCTTAAAAGGAAAAGGATTTTGTAATTAAATGAAAATATTTTGTTTTTAAATATTCCTAATTAGTATATATAGCCTAAATTAGAACAAAAAGTTAATATATATCTTAATACTTGTTCGAGCAAATTAACTAATTACTCTAACGTTATTCAGTAATAAACTTTATTTCAATAAATAAATTTCCATACTTAAACTAATCATAATTCAATATCAAAAATGTAATATATACTTATACATTGATGTGCAGGTATTCAAAGAATGCATAACCTAATTATGTTTAGTTATTAATAGTTTATATACCTTACCTACGTTATACTTTATTATACGGTAATTTATACACTTTTATCTACATGAAATCTATAACCACACGTGTTAAAATGGAATTTATTTCAATTCAACCCTACACTGTGTCTAAACCATCAACCCACCAACAAACCCATCCCATTTGCAATATAAAACCTATATTGTATGCATAAAATGTAAATAAATGGAATGTGTATGGTCATCGTTTCGTTCGTGTTCATAGTTCAGATTTAGTACGAGCAACAAGAGTATATAATACATAGTATTAAAATTAAACATAGAAGTTAACAAACATCATATTATTATGAACTATAACTATATGGTTATGATATCGATATGTATATAATAGATTAATTTGTGTTTGAGGATGTCATTTATTATATTACATATATATACTTTTTGGCAGCAAAACATTTTAAGAATGTATCTATGACGAATTCTTTCTATTCTACTTACTGTAGCGAAGTTTAAGAGTATTTAATTATTTTAAAATCATGCAAATAAAATAAATAGATACTTATTTGCAAACGTTACTTTAGATGTTCATCATTCATACTTTTCGTAAAAACAGATTAAATTTTGCTCTTACCTACGTAATTTTCATTAAATTATTTCACCAACGAAATTTTGTAACAATCAGTTGTTCTTAAATTTAATGAATTTCAATTCGGATATAATATAGAATTTATAACAGGTATTTACCAGTGAAATATAAAGGATACCCGCGCATCGTAGAGTGTGAGTAATAAGGTGGAATTTAAAGTGATTAGGAAATGCCAGTACTTATTATTGTATATATAATATAATAAACAAAATGAAAAAAAAAAACCAAACAAAAAAAAAGGAATGTAAATTTCTACAAACATAAAATTGCTCGTTAATTTGTTCGTTTGCAGGTTTCTAAAGAATAAACTATAGTTTTATTTTCATTCAGTAAACGGGTTTGAGTATATATATGTCTATGGGGTGGCACATTCCACCTGATAAAACAAACTTTTATGAAGCGTTTTTCTTTTTTTTTCTTGTACATAAAATCAACGTTTTATATATCGTGGAATGTGGAATTTTGATTGTTGTATCATTTAATAAAATATATATGTAATAATATAGTTGCTATATGTGCTATATAGTTTATTGAATGTGTAGTTGGGGATGTTTAGTGTTTTTCTTTTACATTCCAATCCGCATTCCGATCTATAAGCGTGATAAGAAGCAAAATAAATAATAAAAAAAAAACAAACACAATTCCAAGAATTATTTAGTATATGTTTTAACTCTATGCATTAGTTATGATGAAGGACGATCGCGGTAAAATGTATTTGTAATATGCAGGAAAAATATGTATAAATTATTGAAAAACATTTAACTGTTATAATAAAGACTATAATTATTAAATTGTTAGAATTTTGAATTGCCTTTATTTCGGCAATTATATATTATTGAATTTTTTTTTGTAGATATAGATTTTTTTTTCTGTATATATAATTTTCTATAAAGAAGTAGGTATTCTTTATAATACCGTGAAAATTTGGAGGAAAGAGTAAATTAAAATTCTATTTCTGCTTTAAATTATTTTTTTTTATTTTACATTATAAATTAGCATGAATCAAGCCAAGAAATAAGCGTATTCTTTCATTATATAATATTTAGCATCGGTAAAGTATTATCTTACGTAGAAATAATACAGAAATAACCTATTGTTAAAATATTCTTAATCTTAACGGTGAAAAATTGAATAATATTTATAAATGCTAAATTATATTTTCTTAATTGATGTTAACATTAAAAACACACAATTTTGTAACACACAATATTTGTAGAAATAAACATTGAACACAATATTATCAGTATTCAATTATATACTTAATAAATACAGCACAAAATTATATATATTTTATAAATTTTGCATGGATAATATTCTTGTTAATGCATAATATTTTATCTTTTCTCTCTATGGATTTGCATGTTTGTTTCAATAAAATGCGTAGTTATATTTATATTAATTTAAAAATCTAATCTACATAAAATGTTGTTTTTAGGTGATGCACCATTAAATGCTGATGATGAGATTTCACAAATCAACATAAGTGATGTCAGTAAGTATTATAATAACATTTTATAATTTTAATATAAATAAAATAAATAAATAAAAAAAGCAAAAAAAAGCAAAACAAAACAAAACAAATAAGAAGTAAATAAATGAGTTAGGCAAAACTGGACACACGAAATCACGCGCGCGTGTATTATTTACTTTCAATGGTACGTTAAATAAATTCCCCGAAAACTACTTTATTGCGTCGAAATATATCCACTGAAAAAACAAATTGTTTTATTCTCAAACCTTTCTCAACAAATAATACATTAAGACGATATCTTACAGGTTTGATTAAGTATAGAGGAAAAAAAATAAATAATTAATACCTTCGGGAATTACGAATTTACTAAGGGCAATTCTGTCTAATAGATCATCATATTTCTGAACGCAGAGTACTTACGTCTAGATTTTAAAAATAGGCATCATCAAGAAAAGCTGTGCTCTTTTCTTTTCATTATTTTTCTTTTGTGTCTTGCCTTAAATACGAATAAGCAAAGAAGAAATATTGAAATAAACAATATGATAAAATGTAAAAATCTTTTTTCTTTTACAAATAACAAAATATTGAAGCTACGGTTTATTGATTTTTTAACCATAATTTTATTTAGAGCCACCTGCCATGAAAAATATTTACCCCAATTCATCAGTTTTTTCTTTCTTTCTCTTTTTTTTTTTTTTTTTTACAAAATATGGAGGTATATTTTAATTTTTTAAATGTGGGAGTATTCATGCTACATTTTTAGATTATATATATATGAAATTTCAAGTGGAAAATTCCCAATAAATATCAATAAAAAAAAAAATAGTAACAATAATATTAAAAGTAATCATAACAATAATAAGTTATAAAAATATGACAATGACTAGCAAAAAAAAAAAAAATATATAAATATTAAAAAAATTTCCGCATGGCTTTTCTATAAATAGTTTATATCCAATAACATAAATATTTTTATTAGTTAATTAATTAAATTTGAAACATTAACATAATCTGAATACAGAATTAGCGAAAAAATCCCAAAAAAAAAGAAAAAAAGATGTGATAAAACTAATTTTATCCACCTGTATAACTTTTTAAATACAAACACAAATATATTATACAAATTGATATCAAATTGTGCGGGGATTTCCCATCAATGAGATTAATAAGCATGCAAGCATGTGCGACAGCCGGCAGCTTTTATTGTTATTATCTCATTCAAATAATTTTTCCTTGTGCGTTAACTGCAATGAAAAGATTGAAAATTTCTTTTTAACTGTAAATGTTGGTTACCTTAATTTTAATTTTTATACATTATAATTATATATGTAAATTGTAATACGTACACAACACCTTATCAAGAAACTTGTATACTGTAAACATGATTTATATCTCATATAGTTAAAAATTTACATTTGTATAGTGAATTTGTTTCTACAATACTTGCAAATCGAAATGATATAGCTTTTGTGACGCACATACCTTTACGAAAAAATAGATTTATATGGTTGCGTGTGTCCATTTCTTATTATAATGCGTTCAATCGAAACCAAAACACATATAATGCAATCCAAAAGAATACATTTGATTTCTTGATTGGAAAAACCCTGAACATCTTTAAAATGTGATACAAAAAGATTATATATATATTATTTTTTTTTAAATATCATCTGAGCTTGTGATTCAAGAAAGTTTGAAACTGATCAAATTACCGAAATGACTTATGCTTATAGTGATTTATTATTATTTCCAAATTAAATTAAATTAAATATAAAATATAAATTTTTGAAAAGCATTGATTAAAGTCAACAAAGCAGAGTTAATAGGTGAAGATCTACTTTTTTCTATTCCACTAATTTAATTTTTTTTTTTTTTACTATTTCTCATTTTAATTCAAATGAAATTATTTAATTGCAATTTGCAGTAGAGATGTTACTTGATGCAAACGATTAAAATATTTATATATTATACTTATACAATATATATTGTGACGTTATACTTATGTGCTCTAGACACAACAGGAAATATTTTCTTTCTTGTAATTCATAAAACAATATTTATTATAAAGGTGGACCCGTATATAACATGAGCTGGCTCGCTAAATTGATGTGTTAGACGTCACAATTTATAAAAGAAAATTTCAAGTTTGTTCTTATATTTTTAACTTTAAATTGTATGCTATCTTTAAATATGTATTATTATTTTTTTAATTTCGATTGCGCACAAACAGTTGGTAATTTTTTATTTTTCTTTCTCAAAATGCTATATACATATAATGAAATAGCACATTTAAAATTATATGGGAATCGGATAAATCCTCCATTTCTGGTTATATTATCAATTAATTAATTGAAACAAACTGTATGACAATTCTATAAAATCTCATCATCAAAATTGATTATTAGAATTAACTACATGATTTAAATGAAAATTTAAGAATATGATCTGATTGTGAAGCATGCAATATTGAATACATATGTACAGATAAGATTTGAATTTGTTATTTAAAATTGTACACAATTATATCTGTGTACACTGTATATAATATAGTAATCTCTTATATACTAATGTTATTTTTAAATAAACCAGATAATGCTTAATTTTTATGACTTCAATATTTTAATCTCATAGAGCCGATCTAACTAATGATTTTTTTTTATTTATTTATTAAATAGCAGTTGTAATACGACATTAATCATTATACAAAAGTTTTAATCGTCCAGGCTATAACTATTCAATAAAAATAATAAATTATATTGTCTCAATACAATCGAATCAATGCACCTTTCGAATTATGTGAGACTAAAAAAGTGCTTTTTAAATTGAATTTAAAAAGTGTATTAAAAAAAAAAAAAAAAAAAAAATTAGCAGTTACAATACAATAATGTGTCCAATCATATGAAAAGTGTAAAAAGTCAATATGTTTGAGAAAAAACGGTCCGTAAACTACATTATTTAAAGACTACCTAATCGTTTATTATACATTATTATTATTATACACAATATCAAGGAAAAAATTTACGAACTAGATGAAAATGAATATCGTGAAAATCTGTTACGCAAAATTTAGAAAATTTATAAATAGACTCGGAACACGATGAGACATATACACAATTTATAGAGTATGAATCGTAGTCTACATTTCAAGTGTTAAAAAGCGAAAATCATTTTACAGTTTTTAGTTCATTTTAGTATATTGTGAAATAAATTCGATATAACTAAAAAATTTCGAAATCTTGAGTCTGGAAAAATTATTTTTTTGTAAAATAAAATGAAAATTAACTTTCTGATTTGTAAAATTCGCTAATCAAATGTATTTAACTTATTCACAGTTGAGGTCATCCAAACAACAGATCCAACTGCACAAGCTATGTTTAATAACGTTAATGAAGTAATACCAGTCACATCTACATCACCATCACATATTCAACAGCAACAGCTACAGAATCAATTAATAAATACTCAACCTACAACAATGGGTGCACCACAAATGAACACGAATAATAATAGTAATAATAGTTCACGTCGCAATAATGCTTATGTTAAGATTACGGAACAGCCAGCATCCAAAGCACTTAGATTTCGCTATGAATGTGAAGGTAGATCGGCTGGTTCGATCCCAGGCGTTTATAGCACACCAGAAAATAAAACATTTCCCAGTATTCAGATTGCTGGTTATCGAGGGAGGGCAGTGGTTGTAGTTTCATGTGTGACTAAGGATCCACCTTATAGGTATTTGGTTAAAGATGAATGTGATTTATTTATTATCTGATGAATCTGACAGTTAAATATTTTCTTTTTTATGAACAAAGACCACACCCACATAATTTAGTTGGAAAAGAAGGATGCAAGAAAGGAGTGTGTACTGTTGAAATAAATAGTGAAACAATGAGCGTTACATTTAGTAATTTAGGTATTCAATGTGTTAAGAAGAAAGATATTGAAGAGGCGCTTCGTGTCCGCGAGAGTATTCGAGTGGATCCATATAGAAGTAAGTAACAATAAACCAATTACCTTTATTTATACATAATATAATAATTGGTTTTTTATTTGTTCATTATTTATCAAATAGCTGGTTTCTCTCATCGATCTCAGCCTTCCAGTATAGATTTGAATGCAGTTCGTTTATGTTTTCAAGTATTTTTAGAAAATCCAGACAGAGAACGAACAAGTTTTACGGTACCACTACCACCAATTGTATCTGATCCGATATATGATAAAAAAGCTATGTCCGATTTAGTCATATGCAAATTAAGTGATCCCTGTTGTACTGTGGCCGGAGGAAAAGAGATAATTTTACTTTGTGAGAAGGTACGCATCACAAATTATACTTTAATTTTTAATTATAATATAATTTACACAATTTTTATTTTTCATTCAAATAGGTAGCAAAAGAAGATATATCTGTTCGATTTTTTGAAGAAGTTAATGGCAATTTACTTTGGGAAGGATATGGTGATTTTCAACATACAAATGTTCACAAGCAAGTAGCGATCTCATTTAGAACACCAAGGTATAGAACAATAGAAGTGGAGCAACCAATTAAGGTAATACATTTTAAAATTATATTAGCAAATGTTAAATGCTAAATTTAATGAATTTTGATTTATCATTTTAGTGCTACATACAGTTAAAACGGCCTTCAGATGGAGCTACAAGTGAATCATTACCGTTCGAGTATCTTCCATTAGATTCAGGTAGGCGTTCATTTTTGGCCTTGCGTAAAGGTTTAAAAGAAAAGGGTAATATTGAAATATTCAATCGTATTATGGCCGTTGATAATGCAATTTTCGGTACAAAAACAAATGGAGATACGGCAATTTTAACAGCTGAAAATATCAGTAATAAAGAAACTGATCAAATGAACAACGAAGTTATTGTACTGGATACTCCAAATGAGGATCAAAAGTCATTAATTAATTCGATGATACCTAATGATGGTAGTGTAGTAAGTGTTACAGAGACTTTACAGGTACAGGAAGATGTTGAATGCGACATAACAATGGATATTGTTGATGGTAAAGATAAAACAACTGAATGGATTCAAAAAACAGAATTTAATCCGCTCAACGAGGAAAGTAATGGAGGTTTTCCAAAAGCAGAAAATTCAACAGACGACGATAAAACACTGAATGAATTACTTGAACAAGTTGCTGAACTAGATGAAATCTATTCGGATCATCAAATTCGACGCGATAATGCACAAATTGAAAATGAATTGAATCGATTTGAAAACTCATTGCCACAATCAAATCATGATGTTAATATGGATTTCGATGAATTATTTGATGATGCTGCAACATATACAAGCTTACAAAGAGCATTTAAAAATCCAGTTCCAATTATTGACCTGTTTCCTCCATCACCACCAAGCAATTTCGATCTAAATGATTATGATGCTGTTGAACCACTGGCAATTATAAATCCACCAGCGCCAGTTATTGACATTAGTCCATTAAAACGTGAAAGTCCTAAATTGGAAGAGGAGAGATTACCACCACTTCCACCAAAACGTTTAAAGAAAACTTCGCAGAGTCCTGAAAATGTTGAAAATCAACCGCATTTAATAAATAAACAATATGTAAATGAATCATTACCTGTTACTCCTGAACGACAAAACTCAGCAAAAAGTAGTCCAAACCGTCCCCAATCACAAATCATAATTATGCGAACACCAGATCAATCTCCATTAAATAAAAGATTACCTCCAACTCCTCCAAATACTGGTAACTCAAATACCTTACCAAAACAAAAAAAATCAGGGTTTTTCTCAAAATTATTTTCTCGCCGCAAGAGTAAGAGCGACATAAACTCAAATAACCAAACTGATATTAAGAATACATCAGACATTTCACGTGAACCAAGCATTAATCATTTTAATATACATGATCCGAATAGACTATCAACACGTTCATTAAAATCTTTACAAATTCCTACAAAGAAACCACAAGGCAAACCAGTTGGTCGTAGTGTTAGTAGTGTTTCTGGTAAACGACCTCATTTAACAGCTGATATTGTTCATATACCTCTGAAAGGTGATAGTTCTGATTCATTACCAATGAGAAGTGGAAGTGGTACATTGTTATCATTGCCTGGTAATCATTCGTATGGCAGTACAGTAACTTTAAGTAATAATTTAGATCGAAAAACAGTGAGTGCATTACAGTTAGCCGATTTGCCACTTCAAGATGGTAACATGGAATTAATAGCAATTGCTGATGCTCAAAGCTTAAAGAATTTATGTGAAGGTGAATATGGTGTACAATTAGATCCAAATGTCGATCTCACAGAAGCTGAACATTATGCTCTCTATACATCAATAGCACCCTACGCTACACAAAGTGAATTTGATGAAAATTCTTGTTATTATGCACCTGTTGAAGGTGGTGAAATATTAACAACTAGTGAAGTGGCAGAACGATTAACAGCCTGTGGTCACACAGATAATTAATCGTTAAAATATCTCTTGTTTTATTATTGTTGTGTGTAGTGCTATTTAGCACTCTCGAATATATCGACATGTGACACATTATTTGTGTTGCATTATATTATATTAATATTATATTATTAATAAGAAATAAATCAAATATTTTATACATTTTTCTGATCACTTTGAAAAAGACAGAAAAACTAGTACGTTTTAGCTATCCACCAGCCAAGGTGCTACTACCATTTACTGTACTTACTAGAGAACCAATATTTATTGTTATATTTATAGCTCAAATTTCTGACGCATTTATTTTAATGTGCTGGAATTTTGTAGAAAAATTAAAAGAAAAAATTATGATTTTATAAAAAATTAATAATCAAATTTAAATTTTATTTTAGAAACTGTTGAATTGAAACGTAAACGATTAAAAGTGGGCAATGATTCAAATTTGTTCAAACAAATACGTACCCAAGAAGCACAAGCACTAGATGGTCGTAAGTTATTATTTTTTTTTTTTCATATTATCTTTTTCTTATAAATTGCATTTAAATGGTGGCTTTTGGGAATCTTTCAAAAATCAATTTGATTAATGAATAATTATAATGATGCCATTATCTTCTTGGGTATCATATTTCTGGTATTGGATCTTTTTAATTATCAAATTGCAATTGGGAATAAATATTTCAATTTCATTATTCAATTATAAATATTTTCATTATTCTCAAAGATATTTATTTCATCACACTATACTCATTTTATTTATGATATTAAGAAAAATTATCAATCTAACAGAATTGTTGTTTACAAAATATATATTATTTTGTTATTTATTGTAGGTAATTATAATTATTATTAGTTATAAACCGTAGTTTTATAATAGATCAAAATGATGAGCATTTAGTTGGCATTTTTATATCAACTCAAAAAAAAAATGCTGTTTCTTTCTTGTTTTGTTGGTAAGCTGCTGCTAATACAGTAGTTATTTGTAAAATTGTAAAATGGTATTCGATAATTTTACGAATATTTTTGTATATTTAAGTAATTTTTTGAGATTTTGGTGAAACCAAATAAATATTTTGTGGGAAGTTTAAAATGAAAAACTAGAAGGAAATAAGTAAAATAAAACAAAAAAAAATTGTGCCTAGCGTTTTAAGCTATAACAACCATTTGTAGTTCAAATAAAATATGAACAAACTTTTTTGCGAGGCGCAGATTATGAATCTCGTCATTTAACTTTTTAATAATATATTTGGAAAAAAAAAACTTTTTGTGGTTCAATAAGAAACCTTAAAACTTGTAGTTAAGTAATAACGAAATAAAAAAGTAAATAAAACCTATTTGATAATAGATTCTATGTAATAAAATTATATTAATTAAGTACCTATCAATTTCTTTTTGGTAAATTAGTCATTTTGTTGAAAAAATTAAATATAGTTGAAATTTTATAACTATTTAAAGCCAATCTATTGAATTTAACATATTTCTGATTTAAAAAAAAAAAGTAATAATAATAATTTTAGGACTTTATAAGCCTGAAACAAACAAGATTTTAAGCAAAGTTATTGCTTTTTCTATCAACGGTAGAAAATAAACAATACGTTTTTTTTTATAATTCATTTTCAAAAATTATAATTAGAATTGCCACAGAGTGCATAAATGTTTGTTTGAATAAATTGAAAATTTGTCATAAAAAATATCGCTATTGGGTTAATTAATACATCACACATCAATACATATTTATATTATAGTAGGTAGAAGAAAAATAAGATCATTTGTTCTAGAAATAAAAAAATTACCATTTCGAAAATTAGTATATTAACGAAAATTCATATTTTTAAAGTGATAGTACTAGTCTTGTTTTCTTAAGAGAATCTGTTAAAAATAATTCTTTTATATTTATTCAATTAAAAAAAAAAAAAAATAGATCTAATTATCATCATGCATGCAAACATTTTCTATTCAAATAAAAAGAAAACGTAAATTAAACGTAATAAAATTAAATTAATTAACAAAGCAAAAAAAAAAATATATAGAGAAGTGACATGCAATAACACAGAATATTGAAATATGTCTTTCAAATATATTGAATATATTCTTTTAATTTTTTTTTCTTTTTTTGACAGAATGCTTGTTTAATTTATTAATTGTAAACGAAAATTATAGCATTAGTTGTGAATTAAAATTTCGTTGCGGTTGTTTGGTCTCGGTTTCGATGAAACTATTTACTATTAATTTTTTTTTTTGTTATTAACTTAATTCTATAATTACGACTAGAAATACTCAAGGGACCGGGATTTAGGTTTCTAAGATTACATTTATAACTATCTTGTCACTTCCCTATTCGTGGATAGTTTATCTGCTTTTAACTTAGCTAAAATTAAAATTAAAAAAAAAAAAATGAATAAAATAAAATATTTTTTGTTGTTACTATTTAAAGAAAAAAAAAATGAATTAACGAAAGCAATTTAAAATCTATTAAAATTGATGTTGTTACCACATAAAATATTTAATATAAGTTAGTTATACGTAATAATATTGCATATTATTCAGATGAATGAATTTAAAAGAAATAAAAAAAAAAAAATATTGATATTTGATAAAATTATAAAAATAAAAATAAATAGTTTGAGTTTTGTTTATAATTTTATAACAATTGTTTAAGTTTATCTTTTCAAATAAATTACAAAAATTCAAAATAAAATTGAAATTCATTTTTAAGATGTGTTATATTAGAAATCGCTATTTACAGCTTGTAAGACTGTTCGTTATCAAACATAAAAAAAAAAAAAAACGAGAAGAATGTAATTCTGGATGTGGTTGTACCTTTTCTCTTCATTTAGCTGAATTTTAAGTATAAAAGTAATTAATTTGTGCTCTAATAGCAAAAAAATATTTTTAATAAGAAAATTAAAAATCGGATTGATGAAGTGATAATAATGATGTTTAGGTTTCAACGATAATATTATAGTGCTACGTATAATAATTTCGATAAACTATTGAAGGTGTTTATTTTAAGCGTAAGCATCAATTACCTTATGTGTATATATAATATACAGTATATATAATTTTGTTTTCTCAATTAATTTAACCGTTTGATGTTTCCAATTAAAACTGTTTGAATATTTGTTTATTTTATTATTTTATATATTTGAAATGTTTAAATTATTTTTAATTTAATTTTTTTTTTTTTTTTTAATTTTTTTTAAATCGCAAAATATTTATTATTTATAGAGATGCTTTAATATTCTTTAATTTGTTGTTCGTTTTAATTTTAAGTGGCTCACAATGTGAATTTTTTAATTTAAGCTTTCTAAGCTAAAAACGTTTTTATTTGTTGAATTATTTATGTTTTATATTAAAAGAAAAATCATTTAAATTCTCAAATTATAATTTTTTTCATTCTTTCACCATCACAAAAACTGCTTTATTTTCATTGATTTTGCTTTATTGATTTACTTTATTTAACACATATTTGATTACTTATTGACAATAAATTGAATTTTATCTAATTGTTTTTAATTTTTTATTCAGGTCCAACGCATGGAATGAATCTATTAAATATACCGGATTCATCAATCAAACAGGAACCAATTGATAATTCTTTGTCACCTTATCATTTATTTGCAAATACACCATCACCACAACGTTTATCTCCATCACCAAATCCTATGAATACAACACCAACATATAACAATTTACAATTTGGTGGAATGTCCCAAAATTTTCCACAATTTTTACAAACATATCAAACAGCATCTACACCAGTAATGCCATCAAATTCACCTATACAATACGATCAACCTCAACAGATTTTAATTCCCGATCAATTTAGTATCCAATCACATATACCAATTCTTACTCCAGCAAAAACTATTAATAATCTCAATGCAACACAATTTACGAATAATATAAATGGTAATAATAATAATAATAATAATAATAACAATAATAATAATAATAATAATAATAATAATAATAATAATAATAATAACAACAATAATAATAATAATGAGGCGGCAGGCGGTGAAAATGTAAATATGGATACAAATACGGCAAATTTAAGTAGCCTATTGGATATGGATAGTCAGCAATTTACGCATATTAATTCAGCTGAATTATCTGGATTGTCGTTATCGTTGCTGGATGGAGCGTATCCAGTAACAATCACAAAATCTACAACAACAACTACAAGCACAGTCACTGAAACATCTCGACAACATCAAGATACAGTCAGTAATAATTTAGGTGACGGTGCGGGTATACAGGATGATGATAACATGACCGATAGCTTTACACGTTTTGCTACAGATGCTATCAAAGAATTAAATGATTTGAATAATATGTATAATCGAAATGATCAATAAGATTTAGATTTAATATAATAAATAGGTATAAGTCTAAATATAAATATAGTTAAGAATTAAAAACTGTTAATTTTATTTTAAATTAATTTTATAAATAGAGAAAATTTTAAGGAAATAAAAAAAAAAAATGATGTTATTTTAAGTACATACTTAAATACGAGTTATTCTTTTCTTTTATATATTACAATTACAAATATTTAAGAAAATTTCTTTTGACAATCGTTTTTATGCTTTACAGTCTAGAACAAGTAATTAATTATAAAATGAATGTGAATGTGGTTTAGAATATATTTATTTATATATATAATATATACATATGTCTTAAATTTAATACAAATCTATTTAAAGGTAGGGAAAAGATAATGCATGTTCGAAACTTTTTGTCATATTATCCATATTCTCATTGGTATTCTTTCTACGTGTTTGCTGTGATTCAACTCCAGCCCCGGTGTTCATGTCAATATCGAAAAGCTTTTCACAAAATTCGTTTGTATTTAATTGATGGAATTGATTAACCGAATTTTCTGCATTCTCTAATAAATGAAAATTGTCCATAGGTCTATTTAGTGGCAATTGATATAACGATTCTTGTTCTGGAATTGCGGAATTATATTTTTTCGGACATTGTAAGATTGTAGGTACACTATCACCACTACTATCCCCAATTATTTTATTAGAAACAATGTTTTGTGTTATATTCCATTGAGGTGGAATATTTTCATTGTTTTCTATACGAGTGCCACCTACTGCTCCTTCTAAATCCATAAGTGAATGATGATTATTAAATGGTGCTGATGAAAAATTTAGATTATATGCCCCATTGTAATTGGTGTAATGCGATCGCTGAGGATGAAATGTTGCTGGCATTATATTTA